>JZKD02S0232237.1:130351-149471 GCA_000966675.3 Picea glauca
TAGGTCTTCTTACATCCGCCTTATTCTATTTTATTGAAAGGTCTTATTAATATTGACCTTTATTACATCCAAATACATTGATCTACCTATGTGCGGGTTAGGACCTTAACAGGTGTAGTTCCTTATTTGTCCTTCTCTTTTTAGATACTTGGTGTATTGCTCTACTCAACAAGGGATCTACCTTCCCTAGCTCATACTGTCTGATCAAGTTTTGTAGCTCTTGTACAACGCTCTCATCCTTTATCAAATTAATGCAAGTGCATAAAAATTCCATGAGATTACTTACCTCTTTTCCTTCTCTGGGCGAAGAAGGTTGATAAAATGCCAGAGGCATTCCACATTCTCTTACTTCTGGTCGAGCCTCTGATGAAGAAGCTTGATCTCTCCCAAATTATTTTCTTTCTTCCTCAAATGTCTGCTTCTCTTTCTTTGGATCAAACTCTTGTGTATTCTCTACATCTTTTCTGACTCCTAATTGTTCTACAGTCTTCCCTGGGGTCACCCTGTCTTCTCCTATAGCAGCGCCTCCTCTAGTGATAACAACGACTCTAGGATCCACTCTGTGAGGTTCTGCTGTGATTAGTTGTACTTTTTGGTTTCCTCCTTGTATTTCATGAAGTTTGGCTAACAACGCAGGACAATATTCTATGACATGTTCAAACGAGTTGCAGTAGCTATAAGTGGTACAAGGGTTCTGACAATCCCTTTCCAAATGTCCTAGTTGTGCGTAGTTATAACAAATGATTTGGCCTCGACCTCAACCCATACCTCCTACACATCCTCTTCCTCTGAATCGACCATGAGGGTTGAAGTTTCCTCTTCCAGGGGAATTATATTGCGTAGTGTTCCCTTCTTGTTGTACTTCACCTTGAATTTTGATTACATCTCTTGACCTTTCATGCATGAGGTCATAGGCCCTACAATCCATATCATCATGCCCTACCCAATACAGATTTGTGGGTGTCTGAACATATTTTTTCATGTAATAACATTCACCAGGACAATGTCTATTTCTACATACCTTGTTCCACAGTAAGGTAACTTGTTTTAAAGGACTCAGAGATCTAGATGCCAAGTACTCATGAAATAGGGGACAATGTTATTTTTCACGACCTTCTGATTTTCATATGATACACCAGATGTCTTCTCTTTTATATTTTTCCTTGTCTTTTTTCATATCTTCGACCTGCAGTGATAATCTAGTTAGCTGACTCAATATTTGACTCATACCTGAGCTGGATTCTCCCATAGGGGATGATTCTAGCTTCATGGAAATCTCCAATGCCTCAGCTTGCGAAGCGATCTTCTATTACATCAGAGGGACTCTGATGTGTGGTAAGAGGGAAGCAATGAACCATTCCTTATTCTACTCATCTGGGATCTAAAAATTCAGTCGGCCCGTTAAGGTTTTAAACCTCTGATCAAACTCCTAAATAGGTTCAGCTACTCTTTGCTTGATTTCTTTCAACTCTGTAATGCATTGTGACTTCGACTTGGGTTTCTTTAATTCTGCAGCCAACACATTATTGATCTCATTCAGTGGTTTAGGTTGTGTTGTTCCTTGGAAAATATTCATGTACCAACTCATTGCATAGTCTCTCAGGGTAATACTAAACTGAGCTCGTTTAAAAGCCTTGTCAGTGACATTCTTAATACTCCACATATCTTCACATAGAAACGAGTGCTAATTAGGATATTTAGATCCATCTCCTCTAAAGGTGGGTAACCTCATCTCATCTTCCATAGATCTTCCTAGGTTTCCTGACTGAGTTTGCACTGAACCACTTGTACCAGTTCTCTGAGTGCTCTGATAACTTAGGTTACTCTGGTTACTTAATGTTGCTGAAACAATAGGAGGAGTAATAGTACTTACTTCAACAATCGGCGTAGTTCCTGAAGTTTCTGGCTCTTCTCAGCGAGGTTCTTTAGTCTTTTCTCCTCTTGGTCCAATGGACCATGAATGTTCCTCGTTCAATAGCTCTTCCTCTTCTCCACTACAAAACCCTTCTTCCTGTAGAAGAGGTTCGTGATCTTTCTCAAACAAGTTCGCCAAAGGAAATTCCCTGAAGGTCCTTCCACAACGCATATGTCCAATCTCTGTGTCGTTGTCGTTGTCTGAATTCTTGAACATTATATTTTCAATCCAACCCACTACTGCATCTTCAAGATGTTCTTCTCATGCAATAACATCTTGATCTTCAACTTCAGAAAATGTAAAAATTTTCCTCTTGGTCCCTTAAAGAAACATCTCCTTGCTTGGCTATATGACTCTACTCTGTCAATAGCAAACTCGGTGATATACCCTCCGATGGTTCTATCAAACCAGTGATCTACTTCTCTTGAAATGATGTTATCAACTCATTTGACCTTTTTTATCAGCGTCGACGTCCAAACCACAGGTGGCCTAGATCTGATCTCGAACTAGGTATCTGCTAATCTGGCTAACCACTCGTATAGCTCCTTATGAATTCCTCCAAAGAAAATATTGTGTATATCAGTAAAGATATACCTTCCCAACCAGTCCTTGGTGCTAATATTAGGGTTCTTATTCTGATCTTCTATGAAGTCCTTTTCTTATTCTTCTATCCACTTATGAATCTCTGTCTTCGATGGAAGCCACCTTGACATTCCCTTAAGAATATCCCAGTCCCGGAAACAAAACCATTTTTTGGCACAGGGGTAGACCCAGTGTTCAGCTCCAAGAGCACACCAACAAGCCCTAACTACTGGCCCTTTCAGCAACACCTACGAGGCAGATGCAGTCTCACCCGAAGTAGCTATAGGGAGTTGCAGGACACAGGTGTCTACAACTAGAGGAAATACAAAGTGGATCCAATACAAGAACAACACAACATCTAGATATCATTTACCATCTTAGACCTACTTTTCATAGTTATCTTTCATATCTAACACAGTAATGCAATAACAGTATATCAAAGATCAAAAGAACACAACATGAATCACACACAACAACAAGATGTACATGGTTCAACCTCTCCCTAGGGCTACGTCCACAAAACTCTGCTTTATAATATATTAAGTGTAAGCATATAGTTCTATATGCGTTCTTAGCTAGCATATCTTCTCTCTTTATCTCTTCTCTTTGTCTCCCTTCCCTGCACATCCAGCTGCAGGGTTGATTCTCACACCCAACTAAAGATCTTACAACACAAACTTCCCTCTCCACACAATACTTCTCTCTTGGTAATAACAAAAATCACTCATCATCACATAATCCAACCCATATCAGGTCCTCTTGACCTTTATTTATACATTAAAATAGCTCACCGATAGCCTTAGGCCGAAACCTATGTGCCAAAATCCTAGATATCAAAACCCTAGGTCAACTTGACCTGTGTTTTTAGGGCTTAGCCAGCCTATCTTTCCTTATTTCTCCCGCGGTGCTCTCGAAGAATCCATTGGTTGATATTTCTTCTTGCTAAGTTGTCCACGATCCGTCTTCCTTGTTGATATTTCATCCTCGATCTCCTCATCCAACAACTTTATTTCTCTTACTTCTCTCCGTCTTTTCTTCTCTTTTGCTCACTTCGACCCAGTATCAGTCACTGTGTCTTCCGCACAGTTCACATTTCTCCTTTTTTGCCTTAATCTTCGCTTACTTCCAGAACCAAGGGCCAACACATGATCGGTTTTTAGGTTTTCAATAGAAGGAATGTTTAGATATTCCTCAGTGCTGGTATATTTATTCTTGTTTTTTTTTTTCAGTCAGACATGTTTTCATGTGCTTTTCAGAAATTGGATCAGGAAGGAAACCCACAGTCAGTGACCTCATGGACCTCACGATTAAGGAAAAATTCAACTGAATTCAGCTTTAATGATTTCATAAACCATTTTTATCACCCAGTGGTTTGCATTCTGAGCAGCAGAACAGAGCCAAGGATCAATGAAGAAGTTCATAGAATTATTCACCTCTCTGATCTAGCCAAAACAGGATGTTGGTACTTATATCAAAACTACACTGAAATAAGAGTGTATGTATATGAGTTTCCACCATACAGACAACCAAAATATCTCTCTGTAAGGATTTTTTCACTGGAATACATCAAGAATATGGTGAAATCTGATGACATCCATTTTGTTTCAGTCAAGAAGAAACAACAACTCAGAATTAAGACCCAAATTGGTCCTTTCATATGTAGCAACATAGCTACAGGAGAAGAGGAATACAACCTCTTGAAACAGATGAGTTTCACTTAGAGTTTCTCATGGAATTATGACCCATTTGGTGTCATCTCAGAGCTCAGGGTCAAACAAAGAATCACTCCTTATGCTCACATACAGAAGCCAGAGGTGGAAAAATATTTGAACCAGACAGAATGGCAAGAGAGAACTTTGATGGAAACAGAAGAACAACCTCTCCCTATCACTGCTTCACATACCAACACACCTCAAATACAAACAAAAAAGAGAACAAGGAAATAATTTTCCCCATCAACCATAGAGGTGTCAACTAAAGACTTCCAAGTCTACAAAAAAATGGCCAAAACCAGTTACACACCAGACCTGCTAAAAGAAGGAGAAATACAGTCCACCATAGTCATGGAGGGACCACATTCCTCAACCTTTTCAGACAGTCATTTCATAGTGTCCACATATTAATATAAAAATCAAACATACAATACCCTATTAGCTGAATAATCCCATGAGAAAACAGACTCAAGTATCTTTGACAAGTAAAAATAGATCAAATAGAGGAATGAACTCCTAAATAACATCACATATGCTCAGTTTTGGAAGTAGACCTCTAATGCTCAACACAGACTATTGCCAACATTTGACACATAGAAAGGAAGAATGCAAATGGCATTCCTACAAGCACTAGTTCCACATCCCAAGACAAAGACTGACTACAAGAATACTTCTTTTGAGTTTTATGTGAAGGAGGTCCATCTAGTGGATCAAATGGACATGCACAGAAAAACATGGGAGATGATATTATCCATTTTGACAAACACCTCATTGAATTCTTCAAAATTGCAGGTGTCTCTAAATAACATTCAGTCCCAATTGAAGTTGGAAAAAATCTCTTCTCTATCCAAGGACAATAAGATCAAATCACTAGAAGAATTGGTGCTAAATATTGGTTATGACCCATAAAATGTCAAGGCAACTAAGGAATTATTGAAGAAGAAGAATGATGATATAGAATCCTTGAGAAAGCAAATGAAGATTCCAACTACTGAAGATTCACAAGAAAAAGAGGTGGTTGAAACTGAAGGCCACAAAGAGGAGATGTTGAAGCTTATCATGGAACACAATGCACAGATAAGAGAAATGGAAGCATAAATGAACAAACTGATAAAGGATAAAGAGAAAAGAGTGCAGATGGCCATTATCCCACTCGAGGCAGTCCCTCTAACAGGATTTAGAATAGCAAAAGAAGTTACATCAGTAGAGATTATATCAACAATCACAGTGCAAGTTTCAGATGCATCTAAGAAACTTGTGAATTCTATGGAATACATGTCCCTCCAAGGGGAGGAGATCAGAAAATTGCAAGAAGAAGTAAAAAATATCCAAGAATTGAAGTCTATGTTCCAGGCCAATCACCATGCAGAGATGCATAAGTCTTATAGGCTTAGTCAACAACTACAACATCTACAGAAAGAGACTTTCATGGAAAATACCTTAGCTGAAGCTAAGGAAAATATCTGGGTGGATATCAACAAGTCTATGGCAAAAATATGGCCATCCATACAACTCATCTTTGAAGAACATGAATTGGTACAACAGGCTAGAGTAGCAATTGGGAAAATAAGAGAAGAGTTGGGAGAAATACCTATAGAGGCCACTGAACTCATCATATTTCGTTAGAGGAGTTATAATAAATGGATATTGAAGACATGACAAAGACCATATTTGAGATCAAGAAGGTATTGACTAAGAAAGGATTAATGTTTTAGTTAGAATAGAAGGTTTAGGTGATGGACATTGGAGTGCATATATTTTTTAGTAAGATTGAAGTACTACACAAGAAAGGTCTTCCTAGACTATTAGTACTCAATGACAAGCTAATCACTCTTTCAGATTACAAGAAGAATACTAGTGCAGTGGAAAAGGACAGTTCCAAATTTGGAGGGATATAGGGAAGCATTACTGGTAAAGATTTACTAGATACATTACAGTTGGAATTGAATATTCAGCATGAGATAAAACATATCTTCATCACCAAGCCCACTTTTTCCAAGTATACTGAAATGAATGAGATATACAGAAAGTTACTCAAGGTTTCCATCCCAGGTAAAACGAGATGGGGAGATCTATGTTCTTTACTTGAGTAAAGATAATTTTGAGGTTTGAGTCAGCATGGAGCAGCCAACCAAAGTCAAAGATACGAGTCACCAACTACTTCCACAAAATCAGCACCAAGAATCCAAACAAATCAACATAATTTTCTCCTTTTCTTAGTGGACTCTCATATATTTTCTATCTTATCCACCTCATTTAATATCAATAGATCCAACAGGTTTACTACCCTGTCCTGTGAAGAAAACCTCATAAAAGTATAAATATGATCCTCATATTTAATACAGACCCCATAGCCCAATGGAAAATTAAGCATTCTTTCAACCAACTATTACAAACAAAAAAAACAATTCAGACTGTCATAACTAGCCTAACATTTTAAAAACTTAAACAAATCTAAATCATATAGAGAGATCCATCTTTGAAGCTGGCAGGGCTAGATCCCATCTTTAAAAATGGTTTGGGTAGTTACCTCTATCAATTTCTTCTACCCTTCAACAACCTCTGGGATTTGCAGAGTGATAACATGGTTAAACCTCATAAATGCACCTTTTGTGTTAGGTATGGACGACTTCTAGGATTTTTAGTCTCTGAGACTGGGATCATGGTAGATCCATTAAAGGTTGAGGAAATACTTCAATTGCCTCCCCCGTGCACTATTCGACAACTTCAAGGTTTATAGGGGAAAGATAACTTTTTACATCAGTCTATAGTGAACTATGGCAATATTACCAAGGGTTTCATGCATCTATTGAACAAGGAAACCCCTTTTATTTGGGATGAGCGAGCCCAGGAATCCTTTGATGCTTTGAAGAAAGCCTTGGTATCGATGCCTCTGCTGAAGTCTCCTGACTACAGTAGAGATTACTTGTTGTATGTCATCGCGTCTGAGGAGACGATGGGTATGGTATTGGTTCGGGAGGATGATGAGCTCCACAAGCACATCGTTTATATCTTAGTCGAAACTTAATCAGTCCTGAGCTCAAATATTCTCCCGTTGAAAATATAGCTTTGGTTGTCGTTCACGCAGTCCAATGATTACACCATTATATATTGCTTTGCAAAACTACTGTGGTTGTCGATGTCAATCCATTTCAATATGTCCTTACCAGGCATATCATAGGGGGAAAATACAATAAATGGATTTTCATTTTACAATAATTCGATCTTGATTTCACTTTTGCGAAATCCAAGAAGTCACTATTCTTTGTAGAGTTAATCTATAACTTCCCACAATTGGACAAGGATGTTATTAATGTTCATTCTTTTGTGGATGAACACATTTTCCTTGTCTCATTGTCTGACCCCTGGTATCGAGATATTGTTCTCTATCTTAAAAATTTGAATTTCCTTTAGCATCTCTCGCGAGATGACCGATGACGTATATGATACCAAGCTAAGAATTATCTTATCGTCGATGAAACTCTGTATCGTCGAGGAATAAACAATATCTTGCATCATTTTTTAACTCATGATTGCCACGGTGGGTGCTATAGCGGGAAAACCCCTCTATAGACTACACCAAGGGTCTAAAGTGTAGGCAGAGAAAACCATGTAAAGTCTCCTACTTTTAATCACTATCCCAACATTACCCCACAATCATACGTAAAAGACAAGAGAGAGGAATCTGGTAGGCCTACCTTAAACTCTACGTCCGGTGTCGATCCCTTTGCGCTTGGTTGTTTCTTGACTGCAAATATCCTCCCAAGGTTGACCTGCATTCATCAAAAGACAAACAAGAAACTACAAGCATGCATTCTACATATGGATTAGTGGGTTAGACATCATAAACAAGAAATGTAAACAAATCATATAATTTTAAGACGTTGTTTGGTGGGATGGAAAAAGTACTTCTTTATATTATTCTCACAAAAATTCACTAACAACATGAGACCGACATTGCTCCTCGAACTTGGTCCTAGGCTCCTCTTCACCATGCACCAACTACTTCCATGTCTTCTTCTCCTCTTCAATTCTCTCTTAGGGAAATGGTAAAGGGATTTGCAATTGGGGCAAAGGGGGATTGATAAAATGGGTAGAGTTTCTTTGTCTTTGTGCTTCTTTTTGCAATGAGACCCCAACCTCTTCTTTTATAGGCCAAAAGGGATAGTAAAGGTTGGGGTGACTGGATATGGGCAGTCAAATGGTTAAGTAACGGCCCGGAAACCAGAATCCTATGCAATTTTCCACTTTTTGCGATATTCTGTGAGTGTACGCAGGCTGTGATGGATCAACCGGCATGTGTACGTGAGCAATAATGATGCAGGGCATGTACACCTTCAAAGAAATGGTTTTTTGAAGAGATTGTTTAGTGATGGCTTGGAAAATATAGAAAGTTAGATGGTCTGATGCCAGGTATGCATGTTTGGTGCAATTTAGGGTTATAACAGTGGGGCTTGTGGTGGTCATCTATCCGAGCTTGCGACAACCCAAAATTTGTTTGTGAGCCAGTTATTTTTGGCCATCTATCTTTCAATATTGTGTTGAAGCGGTTAAGAAGTGTCACCCTTGCCAGGTGTTCACTCGGAAAATGCACTCGCATCCAACCCCTCTCCATCCAGTCGTTACTGTCAGTCCCTTCACAAAGTGGGGGGTGGACATTGTGGATTACAACCCAACTATGATTGGGGGGCATAAGAACATTATCATATACATAGACTAATTTAATAATTGAGTTGAGGCCATACCTACAGTTAAATCTGATGGGAAGACTGCCACCTTCTTCGTATTCAATCAAATTATCGCTAGGTTCGAAATCCTGAGTGATATTGTCACAGATCATGGAAGTGACTTTGAGAATGAAATGATGGAAGAGATAGCATCCAAGATTGGGTTTAAACATGGTCAGTCTTCCCCTTACTACCCCCATGAAAATGGACAGGTAGAGGCCATAAACAAGTCTCTCAAGATCATTTTGCAGAAAACTATTTGCTGACAGAGCAAATCTAACTGGCATATCATACTATATCCTGCACTTTGGGCATACTGAACCTCCGTCAAGACTTCCACCAGATTTTATCCTTTCTAGTTAGTACACAGTGTGTATTTGATATTACCTATTGAATGTGAAATCCCTTCTCTTATATTGGCAGTTGCGGTCCTACCTGACACTTCCAATCTCGAATGATGCCTCGTGAACCTAGAGAGCCTTGATGAGTAGCATCGAGACACCTCTACGACTATCGAAGAAAATAAAAGATGTGTCAAGGTCCAATATGATAAGTCTGTCTGTCCTTGGTTGTACACTAAGGGTGGCTTGGTCCGTTTATGTGATCAAGCCAAAGAACCACTAGGGGCATGCAAGTTCAAACCCATGTGGCACGGTCCCTATATCATGTGATGTGTCTTAGAAAAAGGATCCTATGAATTAGAATATTATGAAGGGAACATGTTGGATGAGCCCAGGAATGGGATCTACTTGAAAATATATTATGCTTGAGCCCCAAGATTGGGCATAACTCTTTGTATACTAATGTAATTTAGTGTATATATCTTTTCCCTTTATGTTTTTTCTTCAACTTGCTTATCGAGTTTTCCCTTGGTTGGCAGATGTCAACGGAGTCTTTGGTCTACTTAGGATTCACAGGAAAAGCCAGTCGTCATACAGGGAACTAGGCTTCCGTCACTTGGGTTGTTTACTCACCCGAGGGTCTACTAGTATCTTTAGGTGGCATATGCCTAGGGCCATCCATGAATAATGTGGCCGAATATAACGCTGATATAGAACTTTTACGCGATGTCATTTCACATGGTATTCTCTCTTTGGAGGTTCACCTGGATTCCCAATTAGTAGTATGTCAGTCGAACGATAGTTATTGTGTGTGACCCTACATTACTCTAACGATTCCTATGGGTATGCCTTCTAGAATGGCAGTTTGATTTTATTACTTATCATCACATACCTAGGATTTCTAATTATGTATCTGATGCATATGCTAATTTCATTTTAGATTGACATTTGTCACATAACTAAAACAAAGAAAATATTCTCATCAAGGTACACATTGTAACATAAGTAAAGCTGAAGAACCATGTTTTTATATATATTTCAAAAAATATGATGTTTATAGTACAAAATTGGGGATAACACCCTCAATACACATATACAACCGATAATACAAAAGTCATGACATCTACGACTGTGGAGTTGGATGAGTATCATGATAGAAAACTACGACATTTGTGAGACACCGAAAGAGTCACACCCAAGCTCTGGGCACACCTACCACCTGCCGCTGCATAGCCTCTGATAGATTCTCCACCTGAACCATCAGAATCCTTTGTGTCAATTGAGATAGGTTGCCCTGCACGTTTTTAAGGACTCTCTCTACTTCTCCTCCCACCATCTCATCTCCTCGGTGCCTCCGACAATGTCATGGAATACCTCCTGACCATAGTGGACCTATGTCTCCGTCACATACATGTCTAATTAGTACTTAAACATCATCCAAAAATATTTTTGTTTTTCGATACAAAAATACAAAAAATAAAATATTTAAAAAAACTTTGACGTACCTATGTCCCCGTAGGCAGTCCTTGGTGGTAATGGCATGTCAAGGTCCCCTCTTAAGTTGATCCTTGAATAGGGGTATTCATCCAAAGAAATGACCTGTCGTCTCCACCAGTAAAAGAAATCATCATTGTAGGGTGTGGTCACCCTACATCCCCCTTGTTGTCTCATCACCTTGGTCCACTGTACCATGACTAGATTGTGAGGTCCTCATGGAAGGATCTCAAATCTAGGTCCCAAACATGGAACCCGTTGTTGGCATAGGGGCAGACCCAGGGTTCAACTCTACAACAACGCACCAACAAAACCCTAACTACCAACCCTTTCAACAACACCTGCGAAGCAGATGAAGTCTCACCCGAGGTAGAGGCAGGGGTGGTTGTAGGAATCAAGTGTCTGCAACCTTAGCTGGGACATAGATCTATGATTATAACACTTATAAATCACCTAGAATAAATTATTCATCAATATTCAACCCTCATGATACTTTGCAGATAGCATAGAGCATCGCAGTACGTACTTAGATCTAAGATAATTCAGCACTTAGCCACAACAAGATAGCTTAGATTCGGCAGATCAAGCACTAAGAATCTTACATACCATATCTAACATTCATTCATATCTCAGAAGCACAAAGCATAAATAGATCTATCTAAACACATCAAAGAACTTAGCAAAGGAAGATACGAACACATCAGGTCGAGGCACAAAGCACAACACACACATTTACCGTGGTTCACCCCCACCCTAGGGATATGCCCACAAAGTATTCTTCGTTATTAGCTTCAATTAATTAGGTTACAACACAAATCCATCCAAATCCCTCTTCACATAGGAAAGAATATCTACGCATCTTGCTAGATTCTTCTTCCTTGCACTACAACACAAAGCCTTCTATAGTCTCTCATAGGGACTTGCACTCAACTCTACAAGTCTTACACAAAATGCACAAAGCCTTGATCACACAGATTCAACCCTTGGCACTTATCCTACATCACATAGATATATCATCCACTACTTCTCTATATGGCCTAGACATCTATATATACATACAAAAGTGGTCCTAAGCATGAGTAAACCCATGAGCCGACATCCCTTTCCCATTACATTATCCCCAAAACCCAAAAAGGACCCAAGAAGGGGTCTAGCTTCCACGATTTTCTCTTCGCATTGCGCTCCATCTTTGACAAGCTATTGAAGTCCCAAAAATGGTCAAATATGACCAAGTGTTCCTAAAAAATTGGTTAGGGCCAACAGGCCCCCAACACTCACCTGTTACTCATCCTGAGTCACTCACGTCTGGGTAACTTTGCCTCAAAGGTCTCAAGCTTGGCTCGAGGTTCTTTGACTTGTCTCTGTGCTATTTCTTCTTGCTCAACGAATTCTTGAACAACCGCTTCGCTGATAGTTCCTACCAGTTGTTGCTAGACTGTGACAACTACTTGTTCTAGTAGTGTTCCTTGGCCTTCAATTTCTTCAAACAGTAGGTAGGCTGCCTCCTGGCTCAGCTGGAGTTTTTGGGTGACTTCCATCATTCTATTCTGCATGGTAAGAACAATTTGTTAGGTAGTGCATTATTCCTGGGATCTCTTCATCCTGTCGATGGGTTAGAGGAGCTTGAGCTATGCCTGTACTGTATCTGCGTGCTGCTTTGCTTCCTGGAGTTGGGACTCCAGTTTATTCAACTTTGGATCTTTAGATAGTTGTTCATATATCTGCATGCTTCTTCTACGTAGTTGTTTACATTCTGCAACAAATGTTTTAATCCTCTCGACTACACTCTGAGCATTCAATTCTCATTGGTCTCGCACTTCTTGTGGAGTCTATGGTATGGTCTGAAGCTCTAATTCCACGACCCTTTGTTGAAGTTGTTGAATAAATTCAGCCAGCTTCATCGCTTGGATCTCTATGGGCTCTTTGGCCTTCTGCTCTAAGTCGGTCATAGAGTGAAATTCTTTGTTGACTGCTTCTTCAATTCCTATATTCTTTGTGAGTAGCTTCTCTTTCTCTTTTTGGATCTTTGCTCTGTCTTCAAATTTTGCTTGGAGAGCATTCTTCTCTTGTTGTGTGGCTTGGCGTTGTTCCATAATTTCCTCCTATAATTTCTTTAGGGCCTGGGTGGCTAGCACTTTTTCTTCCTGAACATGTCGAAGGTGTACTTCGACTGCATCAACAATCTTGCGGAGCTGAACTGATTCATCTCCCACTTCTATCGTTCCTTCTGGCAGAGGTGCAGTAGAGATTGTTCGTCTAGACTAGAGTGCTTGTTGTACTCCTTGGAGTGTGATCTCAATTTAGCTATACATTTGTTCCTACCTCGCTTCCTGCTTCTCTATGATTTCCTTTGAAGCATCATTGACCACTGCAACAATGAAATCAAATTCATCCAATGTGAGGGCAGTTCGCATCTTGGTTAAAGGAGTTCTTGGTTTCTTTCTAGAGTAAGATTTCAGAGGTGAGACCTTCCTTTTCTTCGATGAGTCTTCTTCATCCCTAGGTAGTGGTACTTCGAATTTCCAAGTTTATATACCTTCTTCATCATCACCTTCTTCATTTGGTGTAATGGAAGCCATCCTTATAGATAGGTTGTCAACATCTTGGACTTCTTCAGTCTTCTTCGTCGTCTTTTCTTTCTTTGTCTTACTGGGCCCAGGTGTATCCTGCGCAATTCTAGGGTTGTTGATGTCAAACATTTCTATAGGGTCTGCTGAAACAAGGAGGTCCACCAAGCATTCCTTGATGATCTCTTCAGTTCTTATTCTGTCATCTTATAATATGATTGAAGTTGTTCCTGGTGCTCATCAGCACGTGGGGTTAGGTATATAAAGTGGCGGTCCGCGCTGAACTTTATCAAAGGTCAGAATCTTTGTAAAGTGTTTGGGGTTATGCAAGGTTCACTCCTTATGGATGCTTTCAATTGGTTATAGTACACATGGAAAATGACATTCGATTGTCATTGCTTGCTCATGTCATTCAAGTACCATAATGTATTGAACTTCGCAGCTAGTGGCTCAAAGGGTCAAGGTACGAGAAGGTTGCGCCTTCCGGTAGCTCCCATGCAACAAAAACGATCAGTATTAGGAGCCAACTAAAATGGAATTCATGCCCCTGATCCTGGGCTTCTCTGTAGTCAATCTCCAATTGATTCACCAGGTACTTCGCCTAGTTCATTTGTATTCCCTCTATGCACTTTCCTGCAAGGTCAACTACAAAGCCAGATACTTGTTTTGGCCAATTCTTGCATACCAACTTCCCTGCGATTAGTTGGAATGTGAGGCACACTGCACCACTTTCAATAGAAGCTACCTTGTAGCCTCTTGCACCTTTCTCAACATCGCCATAGGATTCTTTGATCTTCTGCGCAAGAGCGCGGTCTGTGGTCTTTCCAAGATAGTAATCATGGGGATCAGGGCCCTTCATGCTAAGATCAGTGATCCTATTGATCAGCACCAGATCAACAGTTATGTGACAGTCTAACCATAGGTATCCTCCATGGTAACTTGCTAGTAGCAATTTTACACAAGTGTTCACCTCCTCGTGTCTTCCAAAGTGTGGTATTTTCATAATGTTGAGAAAAGTAGACTGCGCAAGGTTCATCGTCCATTGTTGAGGGATGAGATTCAAATTCTTGCCCTTAGTTCTTGTCAAGTACTTATATGGGGCGAGCATGTTGTAAGATTTACGATCCCCCAGGTTGAATTCACAAAACATCAATGTTGTAACCTTGTCTTGATCTACACGGTAGGTGCATACTCCTTTCGGTAGATATGCAGTGACTAGGGTGTATTCAAATTCTTTAGGGACACTGTCCCTGTTAATCTCACTGCTCAGAGGGGGTATGTAAGCTGGTAGGATGGATGACACTAACTTCACGTTGGCTATGTCATCCTTATGCTTAGTTCTTCTCTCTGTGCCAGATCGAGATGTTCCTTCTCAAGCATTCGATGGGGAGGCTTTCACTCCTCTCATCGATGATGCTTGGACTCTGGTGGACATTTGTATTTCTGACATGAATCTCTCAGTCATTAAATCGAGAAGGACCTCTGTGATGGATTCCTCAAGTGTGGTGAGCTCATCGGACATACGCACTCAGGAAAGATAATTGAGGTCACGATGATCTCAAAATAATGCACTAGGATGAATAATCTGCTTGCAATGATCACTGTAGACAATCACTAGTTATGTTTGCTTCGACTTTTCTGTTCGCAAAAGTGTTCTTCGGGCATGGTGCGACGAGCTAAATAGGAAATTCATCAACAGTCTGCTTGCAACATGTATGAATCTTCCATGAATGTTAATCCATCTGTTATAGCGTGGTCCAACGGTCTGGTGGTGATCCTTTAATTCTTTTCTATTCATTCAGGGAGGAATTCAAATGGGTATATCGGTCCAACAACTATATTGTTTTGCCACGATGAAGTGCCATATGTCGCGGTTCTGATATCCTGACGAAGCTCAATTCCTGTGATTTTTCCTTCTGGGAAGTTTCCTCTGGAATCTTTTGTAACTTTTTGATGTTGGCTCTCTTGTTACTTAGCTTTCTATCCTTCTTCCTAGTGAGCTTTATCTCGATCATCCTTTTTCCCTTATGATTCTTATCTTCTCTCGACATAGTCACTTCATGATGTTGAGATTCTTTCTTCAGATCCAAAGGTAATAATCCTTCATCATATGGATTAGGTATTTTAGTCTTCTGTGGTTCCTCTAATGCTCTTATAGCTTCAACATCCAAGTCCCTAGTGTTCAATAGCTTAGATCTATTCGCTTGTTCTTCCATCAAGTAGGCGATCTTTCTAGTCATAAATTCCATGAGTTCTTGCTTCTTCTGTTCTAGGGCTTCCTTTTCTTCTTTTTTTTCGAATCTGGTATTTTTCTATCCATATCTTTCCTAAAAAATATGGAAATGGGGCATAGTCCTCAATAAATTTAATAACTTCAAATTCTTCCTCTGTTGAAGCTCCATGGGTACTCATAGCTATCCAGGTAATCCCGCCACATAGGGTTACCATTTTTCCTTTAAAAAATGCTATTTTTCCTAGTGAAGGAACCATAGAAGGCCTTCCTAGGGTTTCCCAAGTACTTTCTATCATAATTTTCATCTGTGTTCCCTCATCCAGAGCACAGTCAATGTCGAAGTTTCTTATTCTTACTTCGATTTTCTCCTTTTCTTTGAAGATCTCTGACAAACTGACATCTTTATAGTCATCCAGGGTTTCTTTCATTTTCAGTAACATAATCTCTTATTCTTTCTGGGGTTCTTCTATAATCTTAGTCTCTTGATCTCCTTCAGGGTTTTCTTTCTCCATATTCATATTTTCAAGTCTAGCAATCATTCTAGGGCAATCCAGTACTTCATGGTCCATAGACTTACAACAAAGGAAACTAAGGTTTCTCCCAGAGCATTCCTTAGCAATATGTCTTGGCCTTCTGCAACTGTAACAAAGAGTTAATCCTCTCTTTCTCTTTAATGATCCCAAACTTTTCTTGTACCACTTGCTAGGGTCATAATGGCTAGAATGTAAAAATTTCTTTCTAGGATCCTACATCCATTGGTTAGTCCAAAAATTCTTTCTATGCATAGGTATAACATATCTTTCATTATTCTTATCATATCTATTCATATTAAACATTCTTTCATCTAATAATGCTCTAGTTTTCAAGCTAGGACAAAATTTATCAAGCATACCTAAATCCATACTTTAGAAACAAACATTTTCACTTCTTTTACTTCTACAGGGCACAAAGCTTCTAGATCTAAGAACTTTTAACTATTCTTACCTTTATCAGAGAACATAGCTTACAGATCTTACTTCTTTTCTTTAGTATCAACCTCTTTTCTTGCAGATCTGACTTCTTTCCTTCATATATGTCCTTCCTTCTTCAACACAGAGCTTTTCAAATCAAGTGGATCACTACGCACTAGGGCATAGATCCACGCACAGAGATTTCACAATTTCAGAATGAATCTTTGCACAAAGTTTCTTCTGCTCAGTTCCCAACAATCACAGTTTCAGGTCCCGGCAACAGAACCATTTGTTGGCACAGGGGCAGACCCAGGGTTCAACGCTACAACAACGCACCAACAAAACCCTAACTACCAGCCCTTTCGGCAACACTTGTGAAGTAGATGAAGTCTCACCCGAGGTAGAGGCAGGGGTGGTTGCAGGACTCAAGTGTCTGCAACCTTAGCTGGGACACAAATCTGTGATTATAACACTTAGCAATCACCTAGCATAGATTATTAATCAATATTCAACCCTCATGATACTTCACAGATAGCACAAAGCATCATAGTATGTACTTAGATCTAAGATAATTCATCACTTAGCCACAACAAGATAGATTAGATTCAGCAGATCAAGCACTAAGCATATTACATACCAGATATAACATTCATTGATATCTCAGAAGAACAAAGCATAAATAGATCTATCTAAACACATCAAAGCACTAAGCAAAGGAAGAGACGAACACATCAGGTTGAGGCATAGAGCACAACACACACATTTACCGTGATTCACCCCCACCCTGGGGCTACATCCACAAAGTCTTCTCTGTTATTAGCTTCAGTTAATCAGGTTATAGCATAGAGCCATCCAAATCCCTCTTCACATACGACATAATATCTACGCAACTTGCTAGATCCTTCTTCCTTGCACTACAACACAAAGCCTTCTACAGTCTCTCACAAGGACTTGCACTCGGCTCTACAAGTCTTACACAAAATGCACAAAGCCTTGATCACATAGATTCAACCCTTGACACTTAGCCTACATCACATAGATATATCATCCACTACTTCTCTATATGGCCTAGACATCTATATATACATACAAAAGTGGGCCTAAGCGTGGGTAAACCCACGGGCTGACATCCCTTTCCCATTACATTATCCCCAAAACCCAAAAGGAACCCAAGAAGGGGTCTAGCTTCCACGATTTCCGCTTCGCGTTGTGCTCCATCTTTGACAAGATGTTGAAGTCCCAAAAATGTTCAAATATGACCAAGTGTTCCTCAAAACTTGGTTAGGTCCAACACCCGCTCGAAGAAAAATCTACACAAGATAGAAGCAAACCCGAAGTTCCTCTTACCACCTCGTTTGCATTATGTCAACTGGATATTCATGTTAGCCAGTACTGAGGTGCACCAGTTGTACACCGTGGGCCTCAAGCACTCTATGGAGTAGAAAAGAAGAGGCCTTGATGCCTAGTGTAATGAGGTCGATCCTGTGATCCATGTCAAAACGAGGACAACAATCTTGAGGATTAGATTGTTTATCGCTCGGATGGGGAGTTGACTCCCGACCTTCTCGGTCCCTACAATGTAATGAGAGAATATGTATTTTTCTATATTCATACCACTCCCAGCTCCCCAGGATTGTAGGTTGACCACCTCACCCTGACGTGAAAACCCCGTCAAGAAATAAATATCCTCGACTTCAACCCTTAATGGTTTCCCATCAAGTTTGAATCTCTCACTGTCGGGATACCAGTAATCCATGAGTAACTATAGAAATCTCACTTGGGCCCTCATCCCTTTGAGAGCCCAAAAATTATACAACCCGCATCTTTTCAAGGCCATTTGGCCCCCCAGATATCTTTCCACAACAACATCTACCTCCTCATGTTCCCTTTCCCTCCACTCTAGCACCATCCTGCAAGAGAAAAATCATTTTTGAGTTAGCATTCACTAAAAAACATTGTTTATGGGCATATGCGTTGGATGCAGCCTTTACACTCACGTATAGGGCTGATAATACGTTGGTTGTCTTTTAGACAACCACATATAATCACGTGTATACGCGACTCGATGAACAGTAGCCTGTGTACACCTAAAATTCTAATTTGCACCCTAAATAACATAAAAATTGAGACCTAAATACGAAATGTAATCCACTAAAAAGAAAGTGGAGGATAAGAGGAATTACCTGGTCCAGATGGTTGCTAATTCCGTCACTCGTAGATCCCGCAATCACTAGTTGAAGATCGAAGGTAATTTGGTCCAAAATCCACTATATGGGTAAAAAAGTAAAATGGTATAGTAAATTTGGTTTTTTTAACTATTTACAACGAATTTTTACCCACTTTCCATAGTTTTGGATAATATTTTTGTTGGATTACTAAGAGGGGGGGTGAATCAGTAATAGAGAAATGTAATCTTTTTTAACCATATAATCCAAGTGTTATATCAATGAAGCATTATCATCCGATAACTGCAGAGTAAATAAGAAATGAACAAACATACACATACACAGTACACCAGTGTTTTACGTGGAAACCCAAATCGGGAGAAAACCACAGAATGCTTTTTCTTATATGTCTTGAAGAATTACATTCATTGGAA
>JZKD02S0232237.1:158650-175597 GCA_000966675.3 Picea glauca
CTGTGTAGGCAATAAGTGATAGATCTTTTCCTTTTGGATACCATAATCCAAACTCTTTTGTTCCTTTGAGATATCTGAAAATCCTCTTTACTGCTAATACATGTGATTCCTTTGGCGTGGCTTGAAATCGTGCCACCTGTCCAACTTTTTGCATTACATCTGGTCTGGATGTTGGCACATATAGTTGCCTGTCAATCATTGAATTGTATTGCCTCTGATCTGTAGACTTCAAATCATCATCTTTGCTCAACTTACAACTGGTTTGTATGGGAGTGATAACTGGTTTGCAATCTTCCATTCCGAACCTCTTTAGCATTTCTCTGATATACTTGGTTTGAGAAATAAAAATTCCTTGGTTTCTTTGACATATCTGAATTCCTAGAAAGAAGGATAATTCTCCAAGTAACGACATTTCAAATTCATTTTTCATGTCTTTTGCAAATTTCTGGCTTAACCTGTCATCATCACTACCAAAAATAATATCATCAGCATAAACTTCAATTAATAAAATATTAGCTTGACTTACCTTGATGTAGAGGTTGTTGTTTGCACTTCCTTTTCTGAACCCTGCCTACTGCAGATACTTATCCAGTCTGGAGTACCATGCTCTAGGAACCTGTTTTAGACCATGCAAGGCCTTCTTTAATTTACATACATAGTCTGTGTTCTCTGACAATTGAAATCCTTCTGGTTGTTCAATGTAGACTTCTTCTTCAAGTTCCCCATTCAGAAAAGAAGATTTTACGTACCTTGTCCTGAATGATGAGAGATTTCTTAATGGTCTCCTTTTAGCATTTCTCCTTCCATCGAATTCAACTCATATATTCTGGAGACGAGACCTAGATTCCTATGAGTACCTAGAGTCTTTCATTCATTAGTGGTAGGTTCTCTCACCATTGATAGTTGGGAATACATCAATGTCTCCTGATTGATGGATTATTCAAGTGTTTGACCTTGACTCCTTTATTCACACTTGTAATAATGTAATCGCTGCCTTGAAATATACTTTCATCATCCGTAGGTTGTCTCACATTTGTTAATGGTATACCTTAATGACCGGTAATCAAGCAGAGTTTCATTGGGTTCGACCTCAATACCTTTATTTACATGATGTAGACTTGCACCTTTGGCAGATTGTGTATAAGACTTGAAGACATCAATTTATAACCACAAATTTCCTGAGCTGTTGCTACCTTTTCATTGGACCAGTACCTGTGTGACTTCAGTGATCATGGGAGATCAGATTGTACTCCATTGTATATAGATATCTTAATATTGATTTTGAGACTAGTTTTATTGGGCCTAGTTCGTGACTATGACAACCTTTGGCATGTAAACACATTTGTATTTTCCTATTCATGGACATGGACATTTTTTTGGTATATTTTCACATGGATCTGTAGTGTAATTCAAATTGGCATCCATGCATGCAAAATCAGTACAGATTGTAATGAGCAACTAGTTCTTCCAGCTGGGTCCCCATTACTCCACTTCTGGGTATTATAATGTATTTTGACCATCGCAGATACTCCTTTGACCTCACACATTAGGGGGAATCTATTATAGCAAGATTTTCCTCACTCTATGCAATCTTGCACAGAGGGCCTTTTTCCATTTCCCTATGCAGACTTGAAGTCCGTTTTTGCAAATACAAGAGCTAAAAAAATGATTTTTCCACATATACGTGCCCTGCCTATATTACATCATGTGTATACATAGGTTGCACCACTACAACCCGCGTACATCGGAAATGTTCTGAAAATTAAAAAATGGAGTTCTGTTTCCATGTCACGTCATGAGATCAATGATCCTTGGCCTTCGATATACTGGAAATGTTCTGACTCGGCCCTGCAATTCCAATTGAAGGATATAAATGGGCCAAATATGAGCTATGGAAAAGAGGAGAAAGAATTCAACTTTGAGAGAAAAGTTACTGTGGAGAAATTATTCACTTCACATTGAGTTTTCATCCCTTTGTCCTTTAAGTGTGAACACATTGTTCAACCCCCAAGCTCTTCCTTTATTGATTGATAACTTCATTGTCTCTCTTACATGAGCTTGCCTTTGGTGGAGTATTGAAGTGGTGGAGGCCCAGCTAGAAGGAACTTAGTTTCTCTGTTCCAAACCGTGTTGACACAGAATTTTGTAACTCATTCACTTCTGCTAATTATATCTTAATAGAAATACTATTTTCTCATCCAATTAATATCTCACAAATATTTGAATTGTTATTCCATGGGCTTATTTTTTATGAATGTTGATGGATTATGCTATTGAATGTGATAACATTATATATTATCACAATATGCTTGTGTTGCTTGGTTGTTGAGGACTAGTTGCAGGTATATTGCTTTGGGTCAAGTCCTCAACGATGGACTTCATCGAACGTCTAGACGAGGTAGGCCTTTTATCTTGTCTTGATAACATATTTATTTATATAACATACTTGAGATTAGAGTTTATTTCTATAGTCATTTATGTCTGTCGTGGTTTACCCCTAGCCATAGAGATATTTTCCTCGTAACAAGCGTGGAGTTGGAGAACCTGGAAGAGGATGCAAAAAACCATCAAACAATATTAATATATGTTCCATTTCTGAGGAAAACACACCTATGCTTGGAGTATGAGATGACACAAAGCATGGCCTCCGACTAATACACCGCGGATCCATGAAAAATATTGACTAAGGATATGGCCACTAAAGATACAATTTGAATCCATACCTCCATGAAATGAAATGATTGTAGCCACGAGAAATATACAATGGAGCTACAAGATGATAAAACATAGCCACAAAACAATACAATGTGGATCTATGTGGCAGTCTATATATCAGCATGCTCAAATGATCTCCTCCACACCCCGGGAAAATCAGATAACATACTAAACACTCAACCCAGGGTCTTCGTCCCAATCTCGATGTGGTATAAATCTAGCCATGTGAATAGATGTTTTGATGTCGAACAGGGTAGAAACCACTAGATTAACAGTCATTGAGGTAAATCGCTAGTGATGTCAATGACTCCCAAGGCATCCTAGTACAATCCAATGAATGTGAATAAATGAGCTGGTGTTGAACATTCGTGGAATCATCTGATTAGATGTCAATGATGAAAACCTACTATCAAAAGCGAGGAGGCATGCCATTAATGCATGCAGGTCCCAAGGTACTAATTGGTTTCTAAGTCTAATTACTGAATGATGTGTTGAAGTTGACAGGAAAAGACTCCTCGAAGGAGGGCCTTGACGTATCCCCCATCATCGACACAAAACTGTCATAGGAAACTGATGTAAGATGGTGAATCGAATGAGTATGGACTGACACAAGAAATGGAAACTGGAAAAACTGTAGATGGATGGTTTTAAGTGAAACTTCCCTTGAACATGATGAGGCATGACAACTAACTTGGCAGCATTGACTCGACGAGTACCAATAATGTAATGTGACGAAAATAAGATAACTCTTCGACTGGATGAAAAATAATGGTGACACATGGAATTGGTATGAATTAGAGAAAAGAGGATTACCCAACTATAAGATGGGATGCAAACATGTTCCATGTTCAAGGGAGACAATAGCTACCATAAAGGATTCTCAAAAACTTGACCCACTTCCTTCAATTTTTCCCCCACCCAGATAGATGAGTACCTCTTTTTAATTTAACGAGATCAAGGATGACAATAGATGATCGATATAACTCACCTTCGGTATGTTCCTCTTCCTTTGTTTAACAAACTAGAAGAAGTAAGGGTTCGTCCCCATATGGGCCCTTCAATGTGTAGTTTAGCGAGTCCAGAGAAAGAAAACTCAGTGGTTTTTCATGTTTAGAGAGTCTGAAAAGAACTTAAAGGAGACTCCATGGTTGTCCTTTTTCATAATTTTAGTCTCACGAGGCCAAAAAAGAGATAAACTACCACTCCAAAGACACCCTTTCAAACCTTTTAATGATTGTGAAAGGAAGCAAGATCACTCGACAATATTTTCATGTTTAGAGAGTCTGAAAAGAGCTTAAAGGAGACTTTAGGGGGTTCCTTTTTCATATAACCTTTACGAGTCCAAAAAATTGATAAAATTTTACTCGGTGACATTCTCATGTATTTACGAGCACGAGAAAGATAAATACTAAGCTCGGTATTGGTTTCATTTTTACACAAGCTTGAAACAAAATTAAACTTATTCTTGTAAATTCCCAACATAATTTCCAAAGGTAGGGATACCCATGGATGGTTGGTACTCTACCCCCATCTTGAAAATCTAGCGGCTTAACTCCAGAATGATAATCAAAGGCTGGAGAAATGCCCCCCCCAAGCTTCATTTCATTCATCGAGTTTGGGGTTGTCACTGATTTCTGTACTATATGGAGAAAAAGGATAAGGGTGGATGAAATGAAGGTTAAAAAATGAGACCTAACAAAAGAATCGACCTGGAATCTACAAGATCTAGCTAAATACTCGACTCAATATCTATGAGATCTAGCGTGTTATCACTCTGTAATTTTTTTCCAGTTGAATAGACAAACAACAAAGGTAATTGTTTCAACCAACTTTAGAGCTGAGGCACTAGCCTGCTCAACTCAGAGAGGGATCTCTCATGTCACTGGGTATTCCTTTGATGGACAATGGCTAGATTTGGTTTGTTTTGGGGGGTTTTGATAAAATTGCTGAAGAAATGAAGATAACATTTGGGCTATGGAGTCAAGAATGAACGATGCATCAAAAAATAATGAAAAATATTAAGAGGAAAAGGCTAAATGAGGTAGTGATTCTGAGTTTATATTTGAGGTTTGCATAGCATCAGAGGAAAAAGAAACATATAACTGCATCAGAGCATATCAAAATGAATTCTGAATTGGTTAAGAGGAAATACACACAACCTAAATTGCTAAGCCAAGAGCATCGTGCGATGAATTCTGGGATTTTGATTCTCCAATTTAGACAGATGAAAGTGTAAATGAAATAAAAGATCACAGGAATTACATACTATGAAAGAATACAAAACTCATATCATAGCCAATTAGAATCTTTTTGTAAACAGTTCAAAAATCTGCTTCTGCATTTGTATATTCATTCTAGCTCCAGAGTTTTTACAAAGTCTTCCTTCTCAGAGGGAAGGATCCTCTTTTCTCCATGTTTTCTATATCCTCGAGATGATATATATAGAGTATTTACTGTGGGATTCAAAATGATTAAACTTCCCCATAGTTCTAAAGATAGAGGTCAGTTGTAAAAAGGTAAAATATAACGACAATTTTCCTATATTACAAGGATCTTTACAAATAGGTCTGACATATCTGGGGATTTTTCCTTCGAATGCCATATGTCCAAAATTTGCTGGAACATACTCAATTTTACTTGAGAATTCATTCCATATTGGCGATTTCCTCCTTTAGAGTGCTCAACTAGGCTAGTTGATTTTCCCCAATGCTCTCGACCGCCTCATCTCTGATTTCTATCTTCTGTCGTTTGCTCCACTTTTTATTCACCGCTTGCTTGTAGAGTCCATCCACATGTCTGTTGATGATTAGATCCCTCATGAAAGGGTTCAGTCTGACATCTGATTCTGGTTCTATTGCAGGGTCAGTATGGAATTTGGTTGCTAAAATCTATGCAATCAACCTTTCTTCCTTACTCGCTGATAAAATTTCCATGTTATTTGAAAACCTTGTTTCAGTGGATTTGTTTGATTGGCCTTGTCCATGTCTTCCAATTTTACAGAGAACACGATTTTTTTGTTTTATTTCACTCTACAAAAATCCATAGGTTGGTCCAGCTTGGGATTACTCTACTTATGAATGAGATGATGATTGCCCAGAGAAGAATAACGCCACCCATATTTTGAAGATCGGTAGTCATCGAGTTATAATCATGAATTATTTATAGGATTACTTGCAAGAACGTTGGTTTGTCACACTTTACCAATGTATTTTGAATGATGAGCCATTGAGTTAGTTATCCAACGATGTTCACTTGGCATTGCACAGACGTGAAGTACCGGAACAAATGACGTGAGGCGATTTGACTGACCGTCGCCATCCCCCACACAAATTGTTGTTTTGACATATTAGACCACGTGACATCGGGGATTTTTGGAAAATGGTTTCAGGTAGACCACTTTTCACCTCAATGTACTTCTGAGGGTGCCATGCATCCATGAATAAAACCACAGTAGTTTTCCCTGGCCCGTCTTTGCATAATTAAATTATGTGCAGTTTCGCCACCCAATATGGGTCACAACCATTGATTTGGGATTCCTTGAAATCTACGGCCTGTTGAATATTTTTCTTTCGCGCTCCCGCTACATATGTCCACATGCTGCCATATATGTCTTGCACCATGTCTCCACATCGCTTTAGTCCTCTGCTAAATTTAAAACTCGGATTTCAAACATAATTGTTATGGTGATAACATAGGCTCCAACTGGGGATGCTATCCTCCCTGTGAGGTAGAAAATAACTGTAGACCCAGTTCCTTCTTCATTAGGCCGCTTTCAAAACATGTTCTTGTATCTTGTTATGTCTTGGAGACTGAACGTCAAATCTTAAAACTGGATTTTTCAAACTGCTCTCAACTGGATGCTGAAAAATACTGCTAGGATCTAACTGTACATACTACTGAAAATTTAAAACAATGCTTGACCAACAATCTTATTTGCACACTCCTACCTACCCAAACTTCTTGAAAAGGAATGTCAATCAAGTGAAATAATAATCCCAATGTAGCCATGACAACATTCTATCCACCGTTCATTTTCTTTGTACTTGCTTGTTCCAAATCGCTTTCGCTGACAATTCATTCAAAATTTTGTCCATAAGTCCAATCCTTAAAAATTTTAAGGAGCCTCGACTGTTCACTTCCTCCAACAGGATCGCAAATGGATCTTATAAAATATTCACAAAACAATCATCATGTTTCACTTCTTCCACTACATTTTTGTTTTCAGGTGATTCAACTTGTTGAATTCTATTGGAAAATTGACAGATTTGTTGAGAAGTCTGGTAGTAATAATTTCTTGAGTCATAAGGAAACCATAGCTGGAGAACATCATCTGGTGTAAAAAAACTCATATTTGATACAGACATTGATTTGTTGCAATCCACTATTATTGGTAGATTATGATTGTAAACCCTTTCCATATAATGTGTTTTGGGATCATGAATCATATGAAAGAATGTTTCCTTTTCCGGAGTCAAGACAAAAAATAAATCTTCCTCCACAAGTGTTTTTTCATTGCTTGGAGTCTCCATAGATGAAGTTTAAAAATATTCATCCATGTCTAGGCCTCTTAGAAATAGAATCACTACGTCATTTTCAAGGGAAGAAAGGCAACCTTGAAATACTTTGTCTTGATGGGAATATTGTTGAACATCTACATTAGTTTCAAGAGAAGGAAAATGATCTTTAATAACAATTCCTTGGTCATCTTCTTCTTTAATCCGATGGTCAAGCACAGGTTGCAACTCCGAATTGAAATACCTTTCCAAGCAATGATCATTTAATGCATGTGAGTGTAGTTGGTGTTCTTCAATGATAACAATCTTTTCATGTAAAATAGTACTACTGTGAATGCAGTCACAACTCCCTGTTTCCTCTGGAATCTCATGATTTTCTTTTAACCATTCAAATGAAGAAAAACATAATGGAAGAGAGATTTTATTTGTAAGTCCACTGCTTTCTTCACTGTCAACATCGTTCTCAGATTCTTTTTGATTTGAAACATTATAGACATTTTGTTTCAACGGTTCAAATGAGGAAAAACACAATGGCCAAGTTTTTTTACTTGACTCAAAACCTTCTTTATTTTCTCCACTGTAGTCATAGGTACCTTTTTCAATTTCTTTGGATTGTTGGATATGCTCATTTTCAGCTTTATCATCGACCAATGACATCACTTTTGAATTAACAAGATCTTCTACAAAACAAGTAATAGGGCCATCAAGCGCATGAGAAGAGTGTTGCAATATCTCGTCAATTTGTTTAGTTTATTTAGTGTTATTTTTCATCAGCACAAATTCATTTGACTCAATAATGATCTCAGAATTTTCTTTCAACAATTTAAATGCAGCAAAGCACAGGGGTAGAGAATTTTCTTTAGCTAATCCAATACTTTTCTCCTTGTAACTGTGATACATAGGTTGATTTATCTCACTATACTACTGAAAAGAGATCTCTCCAACATTACAATCGTCCTCATATTTTTCATATACAGGCAAATCAGTAACATATGCAACGTCATCTAACAAGAACAAACTTGGAACCTTGATCTATTCTTCAACAAACTGATTTGTAAACTCATCTTCTTGAATGTTTACGAAAGAATACATAAAATAATCAGCCCCCTGCTTATCATGGGATAGAGAAAAAACTAAATCAACACCTCCTCTTTCAACAAGTGGGAAATAGTTTTTCGTAGAATCATTTGCATTAAAAATTTTGAGAGGGCATATGCTTTTATCAAATTTCTGTTCAAGATTTAAATCAACCGTTTTATGTTCATATTCATTGTCAGTTTCTTTAGCATCTAACTTCTCATCCTGGACCTATTTACATGCTTGAATATTGTGCTGAATCTCCAGAGCATCATTAAACATTTGTTGTAAGGACTCAAATCCCCTTTCCATCAGAAGAAAAGACAAATTTGGATGAAGAGTTGTTGTATAATGGAGCATGGAAGAAAATTCAGTGGGTTGAATTTCTTTAGGTAGATTGTAATAAATAATGGAAAATATTCTACTGAATATAGAAATAGTTTCATTGCTCTATATTTTCAAGGCATAGAACTCTGTAAGTTGTATATCTAAAGATTTTTTCTTGCCCCAAAACTTTAAGAAAACACTCTTCAACTCCTCCCATGAGCTAATTGTCTCTAGATACAAATTTTTGAACCAGTATTTGGTGTCCCCTTTCAAGGATTGAGAGAAGGCCCTCATATAGACATAATCATGGTCAATCTCAAACAAATATACAAAAGGTTCATACCCTTGGATGTTCTTTTCAACTGAGATGCCATCAAGTTCTCCATCAAACATAGGTAGATACTCATAGTATTTTGGAGGGAAATTGTGGAGAACTTGGGGTAACTTCAAGGGTGTGTATCTATGTCGGGTCTTGGAGGAAGTTGGAGCAAGTACAGGAGGGGAAATATCAGCCTTGGCTTCATGGGGCTCATCAACTTGGTCATGATCATCACATAACCTAGAAGGAATTTTTTTTATCGAAATTAGTGATACAGTGAGGATATGCATGCACAACTTTAAGAGGAGGACATACAATTTCAATATTCTCAAGATCATCATTATAATGCAACAGGTAAATAAAAAATCATCTAGTATTTTCATGAAAGGACCAGAGGAAATTTATAACAAATAGTAAAATTCCTTGGAAAGAGTCCTATTTTAATTACCTGTTTTCTTCCATAATTCATTTTCATATCTATGTCAAGGGATGTTATAACCCTAAATTGCACCACATATGCTTACCTGGCATTAGGACAAATCATATCCTTTCTTTGCCAAAAACATTGTCGAACAACTCTTTGAAAATCCTCTTGTGTAAAGGCCCACGCGCCCTAACCCATTACTACATGCATGTACACACTGGCTGACCCAAAAAAGCCCACGTGGACTGACAAAAGCATGAAAAAAGGAAAGTTGCTGATGAAACAAAAATCCATGGGTGAGTTAACTGAAACTCCCAGCCATGCATGGCCGAGGGTTCGTCCAAATACCTAGCTCCTTCTAGCCTATAAAAGAAGGGGTAGGGGTACCATTTAGAAGGAGGAAGAATATAGCAAAGAAACTCTGCCCATTTATGTATTCCATTGTCCCAAACCTTTAGCCTTTCCTAATGCCAAAGGAGATTTAAAGCAAAGCAGTTGAAGGACAGAAGAAGAGGAGCCTAGGATCAGGTTCAAGGAGAGGTGGCCGGTCTCAGCTTTTGTAAGTTGACTCATTTTAAGTAATAAAGAGAATGCTTTTCTCGTCCAAATTCATGAATTTTTTATGGTTTGATTAGTTTATGTTTGATTTCTAACCCGTGAGTATATAAGTAGTATGTGTTAGCTCCCAAAATGAAACCGTCCTTTTGGTCAAGTTTTGTGGTGGATAGCATGGCTATCGGTAGTTTCCTCAATTCATTTTTGAGTTTTCATAGCTGCAAAACTTAGGTTTTGGTTTTTGTCTTAGAAAATAATATGACCCATAAAAGTCTTCTTTTCAAAATTTTCATAATTCACTTTCAACAGCTAACGTGTGTCCAAAAGTTGAGTGTTAGTTGGGGAAAGTGGCGACTTTCAGTAGCTAAGGAGCGCCTCTCATAGGTCTGTGTGCTATTGAAAGTGGTGAATTTCAAAATATCCAAGAATCAGTATCGTGGGTCGTGCGCTGGTGAAAGTGCAGACTTTCCACAGCTACGAAGCAGTTCTTTCAAGGTCGTGCACTGGTGAAAGTGGAGACTTTCCACAGCTAACAGGCGTTTTCCATGGGCTGTTGGCTGAAGAAAGCGGGAATCACGTGCATGATATCCATTTCTAAAGGCAAATGATGATATGATCATCCCACGTCAGGAAAATCCAAATCATGCGCTGATGAAAGTGGGAAATGATGGAAACTCAATTTTGCACGTAAAAATAGGATTGAGATGCGAATCCAGCTCAGAAACTCACACTCCACATCATGGCATCAGGGATGGCAAGTTCAAATTCAGTGGTGCAGGTACAGAGGATGTACTGTTGGCCTGACAACATCAAATCAAATATTTGTTTCCATATCACATATTGTTCATGGAGGACTGTTAAAGTTTCAAATGTTTTAAAACATAGCCGACTCCCGAAGTGCTTTCAACAGCACAGAACCTCGGCTCGAACAACAGTTGCAGGGGTTAATATACAGAATTGTTGGGATTTTCGAGCTACAGAATGGCAAGGAGACGCAACGGTTCTCTACTCAGGAGAGATATGGATAGCCTGTCCTTTTTACAGACACATCCCGAAGTCCAGAGACATTTTTCAAACGCATGGTGTATTGAATTCATTGAGAGGTTGCAAAATGGTTGCCACCAGTCTACAGCAAAAGATTTTTCCAAGACTTTCGATGGGAACAAAGCTCATGTTGGGTCCATGGAAATTAGAGTATATGAAGTTGCCATTGCTGCAGAAACAAGCCTACCAAGAACGGGTCAAAGCTGGTTTAAAACCACTTCTCCCAAAAATTTGGATTTCAGAACTTATTTGAAAGAGGGGTACAAGCACAAGGCATGGAAAAAAGGTATGTTGGTTTCCTATCTAGAAGAAGAATGGCAGGAGCTGTTCAAAGGCATCCAACTGTACATTACCTCGGAGGGCAGGTATGATAAACTTATGATGTATCACTTCAAACTCCTGGACCATTTCACAGGCAAGACTCCCATTAATTTACCTTTTTTTTCGTACATAAAAGTTTGACAAAGGTTTGCAAGAAGATTAGGGCTCAACCCTTGAGCATGAAAAGTACTCTATGCCACTTCAGCCTCATAAAATTGATTATCCTGGAGGAATTAAAACAACAAGGAAGGAGATGGGATCATTTTCTATTCTGGGAGGGTTTTGAAACACATACCCAGCCTGCAAATGAACTAGGGAAAGGTTCAAAGAAACAGTCTTATCCTCAAAGTAGTTCAATAAAAAGAAGGACACTGCCAGGACCTCCAGAAGACATAATTTCTGGAGTGAAGCCCCGCAGGTCGAAGAAAAGGTTAAAATTTGAGCAGAACACAGAGCAGACCATAGAGCGTCCTACAGAGCAGAGTATAGAGAAGAGAACCAATATATTGAACTTACCTTATTTAGACTCAGAATCAGAGCAACAAGATCAATGCCCTGTCACCAAAAGTCCTGAGCAATCAACTGAGTGTGCACAAAACTATGAGACCTTAACCCAGACAGAGGAAGGAGAAACATCAAAAAGCTCTAAGTCAAAGAAGTCTCAGAAAATCAAGCATCTGAAAGAGGTAATTGCTCAGCAAGAGGTTTTGGAACGGGTAATCAAAGGAAGGTATAAGAAGTTTTCTGAGAACTTCGAAAACAAAAATGTTGCACTTGAGAGATTGGCTAAGGAAAGTGTTAAAGAGAAGAAGAGAAAGCAAAAACTCACCAAAGATTACAATAGTCTGTGGTGGCTTGCCAAACACCTTAAAAGGCAGATAAGAAGATTGAAACAAAAGCAAAGACAAAAATCTCATCCAGACCTGAAGGTACTTGCTCAAGTCGCTATTAATATGCAAGGTGAAAAATAGGAGGCACACTGAGTTTTGATGAAATCAAAATTTTGAAGGTGAAAACTCGTTTTGAGCGCAATGAGGGCTTTCACCAGCGCAAAGCAATATTTTATGACCCGTTAGCTGTTGAAAGTGGCGACTTTCAACAGCTAACCTGGGGAATATTAAACGAGTTAGCTGTTGAAAGCTGGAAAAGTATTTTTTGAAGCCAAGAACAAAACAGATCATTTTGAACAGGTTATGAAGGAGTTCCAGAGTATCAATGGACTATCAGATCGCATGCAAAGGGCTCAACATCAGAGGTTCGAGAGAATTTTGGCAAACACATGCAAAACCATTTCCTTAAAAATCGACCATGAACGTTGGGGAGATCCAACTGTCAAGACTGGTGTCCTGCCATTCTTCACCACATTGCAGATACCAGGAGCTAAAGGATGCAGATGGTGAATTTTGGAGGTTGAAGACAGTTCAAGTTCTAAGTTTAGTTGTTAAGACTTTATTTTCAAGTTGTTTAGATAGAATTGAATTGTTTTTATTAAATACAGATCCATGTTTTTAGGATCTGTAAAACTGTTTGTAAGAGGCTATAAATGCCTATTTTTTATATAAAACAAGGGTTCAAACTAGGAGATATTTTCATGCCATTGTATAGACTCTTTTTGCAGAAATAAAGTGGAGTTTCCTTTCGTTTGCAATACCAGAATTGTTCATCTTTCATTCTCTGTACTTTAATTTCAGTTTATTTTAGTTCAGAAAGACTGTTACCTCTTTTTTGAACTCATAGGATTGAAATTAAAGGATTCCTTGCTGTCTTGTATTAGGCCCTACTTTCACTTGTATTGGCAATCAAGAATAGTATTCTCCATCCTCTCTTTCAATTATTTGATCTGGTTATTGTTTATTGAAAGCATTGTATCTTTAGATGTGTGATGAGTTGTTTCTTATACAAATCGTTGAAGACCCCATTGTCCCAAACACATAAAAACCACTATTTCTAAGTTACCAAGCATCCTTAGCCTACAACCCTAAGGAGTTTCTTGGAGTGATAACAAATTGGCGTCGTTGTCGGGGAGACGGAATTCAAGCTTTGCGTTCCTGGGATATGACACAGAATTGATCTTTGATGATAGACAAAGATTAGACACTTTCAGTTGGTTGTAATTATCTATCTGGCGACTCCACAAGTTCATCCTGGCTACTAAGAGGATCAGTGCTAGGGATAATCCTCAAGAATCACCGATCACACCAGTGTCCAATCCAGAATCAATTCTCAGAAAAGGAAAGACGATTCAAGGTCAAACTTCAAGAGCCGATCCAAAAGGTAATCCTCTTTTTCAGTTCTGGAAAATCTACTGCAGAAAAAGTTGAGTTATTTTCAGAGAACACTGATGATAAAAAAACTGTAAATACTGTAGAAGAACAAACTCTTTTTGATCAACAGAAAAATCCTAGTGATAAAAAATTGATAGACTATAATTTGATTGAAAAAACTTTAGAAAGAAGCCACAATTCTTCTTCCCTCGAATCTTTCCATTCTCAGCAACAATAAGACCACTTGAACATTTATACTAGCCTCCTTGTTGTTGAACATCTCTTCCAAGAGCTATCTGCTAAGGGTGAAGAAAATTTAGCAGGCCAGCTTGCAAATTTTTACAGAGCCTCTTATCAGACCTCTTTCCCATTGGAAGATTCACCTCTTTCACATTCCTCTAGTGTTGAAGACTTGAAGAAGAAACTATCATTTTCCCCACCTCTAATAGTCATGGCTGCACCACCTCCTCCTTTGACTAAGATGCAACAAATCCTAGCTGCTAGGTATGCACCACTCATATTGCCGAACCCAGTAGCAACCATGCCAATAGGAGACTACCAGAAATATATGCCTAAATTCACAAGCGAAGGCGATGTGTCCGTTGAAGAACATATTGAGGCCTTTTACAGTTATGTAGAGAACCTTAATATTGAACAAGAAGATGTTTGGACATGAGTCTTTGTCCAAAGCCTAGATGGCCATGCTAGGAAATGGTTTAAAGAAATCCCTGTTGGTTCCATTTCCAGAATCCAGAAATTGGATGAGATATTCCTGAAACATTGGGGTGACAGAAGAGATTTTGTCTACTACATCACAGAATTCAGAAACTTGAGGAAACAAAGTAATGAGTCGGTCTCTGATTTCACTAATAGGTTTAACCGGATGTATGGAAAAATACCAGCTGAGATAAAACCATCAGATGCTTCTGCCAAGATTACATATTCTGATGCTTTTGATTTAGATTTATGTTTACTGTTGAGAGAAAGGAGGTCACCAACATTATCCGTCATGCAAGATGTTTCCCTTGAGGTGGAATCAAACATTTTGGCCTCCCAGAAGCAAAAAGGAGAATCTGATAGGAGAAGATCAAATAATGAAGCGTCATCTTCATCACATGCTGATCCAAAACTTGATAAAATGGACAAAATGTTAGAGTCTCTAACCTCTGAGATATCTAAGCTCAAGATCGAAAATAAATAGCCTGTGAAAGGCAGAAGCGCTTATGATCCTGCAAGCAGAAATCCTAATCTAAATCCCAACAGCTTCAGAAGGAATAATCAGCCAACTCAGATCTTTCAGAGAGAAAAGAATTCTAATGAAGATCAGAGGATAAAGGTCCCTCTTTAGAATGTTGTGATGGATGATGACAATGGTGAAGATCAAGAAGATGGAGAAGGTGACATTCATTGTGTTGGAGAAGAGACAGGGAAGTCTTATCTAACACAACAAGATTATGAGGAATCATTATATACTGAACAGACAGAAGATGATCTTCTTGGTGATGGCATTTTCACAGCAGAAGATAAAAATAGATATAACCTCCGATCCAAATCTAATGTTGCTCCACAAGATGCACCAGCCTCTCCTGAAAAGCCTGCTGCCCCTGTTAAGAAAAAGGATCAGACATCAGAAGATCAACAAGAAAATTCTTCAAAGGTGAAAGCATCATCTCCTCCCAAGAAGAATGCTACCCCTGTTAACCATCAAACTCCAGAAAGTCAGCCTCCTGTCAAACAACAAAGAAATCAGGAAGCCCCTTCAAATCACATAAAGGTTTCTGATAAAACTGTTGATAAGGTTCCATATTCTTTTAATTTTGAGGCTGAAATACAAAAGATTAAGATTCCTATTCCTCTTGTTGAGTTGATGAAAAATGAGATGTTTAAAAGGGATATCCTCAAAACTTTAGATCCCCAGTCTGTATCCCTTTCTGCTGATATCCTCAACATTTATGATGATAAGCCAACCATCACTCTGGGCCAAATGGTAGAAGACATAGATGAAAGTTGTCCTCCCTTTTACATCTCTTTAAATATTCATGAGAAAACACTGCACAATTGTTTGTTGGACTCCGGTGCTTTGCACAATCTAATGCCAAAGGCTGTCATGGATGAGCTTGGGTTGGAGATCACCAAGTCTTATCATGACCTTTTCTCCTTTGATTCTCGGAAAGTAAAATTTCTTAGGATGATTAAGGATTTGGCTGTGACCTTGACCCAAGCATCAATGAAGACAATGGTGATGGATATAGTGGTGGCTGACATACCTCCAAAATTTGGATGCTTACTATCGAGATCGTGGATGAAGAGATTAGGTGGCACTCTTCAAATGGATCTCTCTTACGCTACTATCCCTGTTTTCGGAGGGGTGAACAGAAGGATTTACAGGGAATCTCAGTTGGCATATGTTATCAGTGACGAGAAAAATCCATCCAATCATCCTATCTATTCGGTCGACACAGATATGGGATCTTGTATCTTGCAAATTGATGATTCATTGCCTGATACATTGCTGCTCAGAAAGCCCACAGATCAGATCACATTTCAGCCCACAGAAACAGCAGAAGATGATCTCTGGACCATGTTCTTTGACGGTGCTTGCACTAGGGAGTCATCTGGAGCAGGAGTGGTATTCATTTCTACCTCTAGGAAAACTTCTCATTTGTCCTTTAAACTTGATTTCAAAGTGACTAATAACATTGTTGAGTATGAAGAACTACTTTTGGGGCTAAACGCAGCCAAGGAGAAGGGCATTAAAAAATTGCAGGTGTTTGGAGATGCAGATTTGATTATTCCGCAGGTGAATAAGTCCTTTCAAGAAGCATGTCAGACTGAAGGCATACAGAGACGAAGTGTTGAAGGCAATTCAAACATTTTCATATTTTAAAATTGCATTTGTACCTAGAGCAATGAATGAATTGGCTGATTCATTGGTGGTGTCTTCTTGTGCATTCATACCCCCTCTGCCTCATAAATTAACTTACAAAATTCAAGTTAAATATAGGCCCTCTCTCCCTGATAATGTAAAATTTTGGAAGGTTTTTGAAGACGATGCTAAACTCACTAGATTCCTTGCAGTGATAGATGAGTTTGCAGATCTGCAGATTGATCAGGAGAATGAACATGACCATGAAGTTGATGAGCCAAATTTCAAAAGTAAAATCGCAGCACATGAAATAGTTCAGTTGTCCACCAACAAAATTCCTAAACGTTTGGTCCCGTTGGAAAGGCTGTTTGATAACAACGATGTGGTTGTCAAATTGCAAAGTGGGGAAAAAGAGTCAGATGTTTTGCAGTATAATGTGGCCAGTGAGCAAGATCCTAAACATGTCAACTTGGCATCACATTTGACTGAAAAACAAAGGGCTGATTATGGAGAATTGCTAA
>JZKD02S0232237.1:194803-212056 GCA_000966675.3 Picea glauca
TTTGACTGATATAATCCTCTTCTTTCCTCATTCTTTCATTAAATTCTCAAATGGTTAAGTTATACATGCAAGTTTAAAACTCAACCATAATCATTTAAAAGATCCTACGGATCATTAGCCATTTCCAGTTACCTGTGAGATACGATGCTGGCACAGAGCTGCTCGCTAATTTAGAACAGACAACAACGGACCATATCTCTGATCACATCCAAGAATGGAGACGTCGAAAGAGTTTAATCAAAGTACCAGTCCCACCAGCATTCCTTCTTGAGTGGTTCCTTAAGTCTTTGGTCCCGCAGTTATCTAAAGACATCGCTTCATCCGAATTTTTCTCTGAAGAAGACGTCATCATGAGGGCTCAATAGTTTGAGCTCATCTATTCTCAGTCTGGTTTATTATACAACATATTTCCAGATGCGCCACGTTCAATACCAGATAAAACTAGACAGAGAGTTGGACAGCATGCCGATGGTATCGTCGATTCAACACAAACTAAGCCCACTGAGAAATTGACAAAGTAGTTGCAACAATTATCCATACAACACACAGCGGCCAGCCAAACTACTGCTTTGGCTGCTCCCCCTACCCAAACATCGGAAGTACACAAAGTGTAGTTGACTAACCCAAAGGCCACCCAACAGCTTGAAGGGAAGAAAAAACAACGAAAGAAGGGTAAGGGGGATAAAAACCCCAACGATAATGCTGGCGGGGACAACACTGAAAAATGGAAGGCGAGGTATCCATGCAACTTGTGCGTGGAAGACCACCTGACCCATTTATGTCCTCGGTTGCAGAGGCCCAAACATTTGTCACACAACAACAACAGGCAGTGTTGACGAACCCATTCCAGCATGGGCAAAATCTAACTCAAGCCTCTGCAAGTACGGAAGGGGGCAGCCAAGAAAACTGCCCACCTCCGAACAACCCCTCATCGGTGAATGTATATATGGTTAGGGGTGATGCTTTCATATCAACTAGAGCGCATGATTATAGTAAACCAACCACTTCTGAGAAGGGTAAAGAAGCTAACCTCCCATCTCTTCCTCTACAGATTGAGAAGACGTTAGGAGAAACAATGAAACGCATTCCAAAAGGTGCATTTAAAAAGGCTTCTCATAACCCAAACGCAAGGGCCACCCAGAACTACTCTGTGGTGGAAGATTTATCACAAACCCCTTGTGCGATGTCTACTTTGGAGGTCCTCCAAAGTTGCCCTTCTCAGAGAAAAGTCTTGTTAACCGCTTTGGGCTCTACTGAGACTTGTAATCCAGGTACCATCATGTTAGATACAACTGACTTAAAACCTCGTCTGCCTTACCATGTAGCATTTCAGATAGTAGTGGCTTACCCCACGAAAACATTTACACGGAATATCTTTCGCATAGTGGTTGACAAGGGCGCCTCGACATGCATTATGTCATTGGCATGTTGGAAGGCCATTGGCCAACCCGTTTTGTCTACATCACCTACTCTCCTCATTGCTTTCGATGATCATTCATTTCGACCACATGGCATCATTCCTTCTTTCCCCGTGCAGTTAGGAGGGAAGACCGTGTGTGTCGAGGTAGAGGTAGTCGATGCTCCCCTCGACTATAACCTCTTGTTAGGATGGAGTTGGACTTATGCTATGCAAGTTGTGGTTGCTACAGTTTTCCAGGTCTTGTTGTTTCCACACGAGGGCCAGATAGTGACCATCGATCAATTGTCTTTCTCCAGATCGGACCCAGCTTTGGGGGCATCCATGGTCCCACTGATTGATAATCCTCAACCAGGTGTAGTCAATGTAGGAGTTGGTTTGTGCCCATCTTTGATGGGTACCTTTGACTACCCACCTCCTCACGGCGATATCAAATTTATATCTAATCACCATAAGGTTGAGATTTTCCAAGTTTCGTCATTCCGCACGACTTACTTCAAGGATCCATAGATTCTTCCTTCCCCATCGACCATGATGGATGAGACAAGGCACTCAGGCATGTCCATGCCCTTGTCTACCACTGAAGTAGCGTACTCTTTAGTCCAACAAGCTTCAGCTAACACCGATTCGACTCCTACACAAGAGTTAGATCCGCTTCTAGAGCCTATTTGGGCTTAGGTTTCTCTCACTAACGTCGGTTTGTTAGACTTAGTCTTGCCTTTTGATGAAGTAGTAATCGAAGCAATGACTAGTCTGGACAAACCTTGGGAAGATCTTCATCATAGATCATATTTTCTCCCAGAGTTATGCCAAATCAAAGCAGGAGAATTCACCGTGACCATGACGGGAGATCAGCCGTGTCCTATTAATCTCTTAGCTACACATGAAATTTATGCTGAGGGAAATATGGAAACTATCGCTGAAACTATACCAATCAACATCTCCTAAAACCTTGGCGTCGTGGAGAACATTTTCGTCGGAGCAGATTGCTCCCCCGAAGAGGTTCAAATCTACATGGATATTTTCAAAGAATTCCGCAACATTTTGCCTGGTCTTATGAGGAAATGCCAGGTATCGATCCAAAAATAGTTGAACATGAAATCACAACATATCCTGATGCCAAGCCTGTTCGACAGAATCTTCGTCCAGTTAATCCCAAGAAAGCAACAACCATCAAGATTGAGGTTGAGAAATTTCTAAAGGCAGGTTTTATCTACCCTATCCATTTGACTCAATGGGTGTCAAATCCTATGCCGGTCAATAAAAACAAGGCACGATTCATGTATGTACCGATTTCCGTGATTTAAACAAGGCATGTCCCAAAGATAATTTTCCAACACAATTAATCGACCAGATCATTGATGAATGTGCTAGTTGCAAAGCCTTTTCTTTCATGGACGGTTTTTCAGGATATAATCAAATCCAAATCAAACCCGAGAACCAACACAAAATGGCATTCATTTGTCCATGGGGTACATTCGCATATCGTAAGATGCCTTTTGGTCTTAAAAATGTTGGAGCCACATTCCAGCGGGCCATGTCTTTCGCCTTTCATGATCTCAAGCATATATTCAAGGCCTATCTAGATGATTTAGCATCACGATCTCGCAAGAGAACAGATCATCCCACACACCTTAGACTAATCCTCGAACGCTGTCGCTACTTTAGGATTTGCTTGAATCCAAACAAGTGCAGCTTCTGCGTAACGTCATGATGTTTGTTAGGTTTCATCGTCTCAACAACAGGGATCATGGTCGATCCTCTCAAGGTGGAGGCAATAATCAATTTCCCCCCCTGTTATTGGATAAATCGGTAGGTGCGGACACTAACAGATCTCCCTAGATCCACCTAGATCTAGAACAAAGAAAGACAGGACATGAATCTTTCCCTAGATTTTAACCTTTGAATTAATTAGGAGGAAAGAACAAATAACATACCTTGTTATCACTTCCTATGGTCTTTGTTTCTCCCGCTTCACTCCAGTTCTCTTGTGCAGCCAAGACCAAGACAACACAAACCAACCAAAGTGAAGATAGCACAATCTATTCAACAGTCAATCTATGTATATGATCAAGGAATTATACAATAAAGTGGAAATAACTTTATGGGAAAGGGACATGCCACTGTATTATATTAATGGAAAGTAAATATTACAACCTGAGCCTTGATGTCGCAAACTTCCTTTCGATGGCTCCTGGCTTTGACACACACACTTGCTCAATATTTGCATGAAGAAATCAAATTCCCTTGGTAAACTTGCTAGAGTCTCCAAGTTGTTGTTCAATGCTAAGTCCTTCACAAAATTCTTTCACCAATTCTCCAATGAATCTTGCTTAACCTTTTCCATGAGAATTCCCTCAATATATAAGAGAGAATGAATTAGTTACTTGGATAAGAATGATCCCAAAATATCAGGGAATCCAGTACTAGGATAACCATTCGAATCCCAACCCATTCTTCTAGAATATTCCCTTCTAAAAGCATCGGGAATTCATCTTTTTCCTTGCTTTAGGAAGAGTTCACACCCTAGTTGTTCAACACAGTGCAAGAAGTTCACACCCTGGCTTAGGGCAGCCTGTGAGAATGGTTCATTCTCGCAGCCAAATATACTAGCAGCCTGCGAACCTTCCACAAAAATGAGGTTTCTATGAAGAGATGAAAGTAACTTTTCTCAAGAGAAAGTTCTTATGAAGAGACTGAGTACACCATCATCAATACATCATCATGACGACCAAAATTATGGGTAACAGAATTCCCCCCAAAGTATGAGGTTGGAACCAGTGACAGCCGAAAGACTTTGTAAGCTGCATGTGTGTGTCAGAAACCAGGAGCACATCTAATCAGAAACCTGCAAGCAACCAAGCCTCTGCAGAATATCATATATACCAATTCTGAGGTAGGCATTCCCATACTCAGATCATAGAATGATGACAATTGTAGACCTGGGTCATGGCCACCAATCCTACACTGTGGATCCATGCCGTCAAAATATAGCATAGCCACCAAGAATACACTGTGGATCTATGCGAGAAATTTCAAATTGAGACGACATAGCCACGATACATACACAGTGGATCTATGTGTCGTAGGTTATACATACTCCATTGCAACCTGGACAAAAGAGATGATATCCAGGGTCTTCAATCTCGTCACCCAAAGAACGAATCTAACCATGTGATTACATGTGTTGAAGTCGAACATGGCAGAAACCACTTGATTACCGGTCATTGATGAAACCGTTAACAAGCACAAGGGAAATCACCATTGATGTCAATGACTCCCAAGGTACCCTAGTACAATCCATCGAGTGTGAATAAATGAGTTGAATTCAAACATCCGATGGAATCTTTCGATCAGGGGTCAATGATGTAAACCCACTGTCGAAAGCGAGGAAACCTACCATTGAGGCATGCAAGCCCCAAGGTACCAAATAATTTCTAAGTATTGATTCCAGATAATGAGCTGAAGTCGACGGAACAAAACTCGTCACATGAGGGCCTTGATGTATCCCCCATCAATGACACGAAATGAGTAACATATTTTGAAGGTGAAACAGAGTACGATGTGAATTGGACTGGACACAAGGAAGGCCGACGTGGAGAGAATGGATAACTGCAGATGGCCGACTCAATATAGGTTTCAAATGGACTTCTCTTGAACATATGAACTGCACGACCAATGATTTGGCAACATTGACTCAAATATGACACAGGGAATGACCTTGTAGTAAATCGAATGAGAGACAAATGGATTTCCCAAACCGAATTCAAATGATGAATAGGGGGTGTCATGTTCAAGAGTGACACTTATTGCCAATTAATACGAAGATGAAGACATATCCCTTTCCCAAAATTTCCCCCACCATTTCTGGCGAGTACCTCTTTATTTTTACGCAAGCTTGAGGAGGATAACATATGCTTGTTAATATAAGCTCATCCTTCGGATGAGTCCCTCAGAGTATGTTTAATGAACCCTAAGAAGGAGTGGTTCGGTCCCATTACGGGTCTGTCAATGTTTGTTTAACGAGTCCAGAGATAGAAAAATCGAAGGTTTTTCATGATTATAGAGTTTGGAAAAACACTTAAAAGAGAACTCTCTCAGTTCCTTTTTCGTAAAATAGTCTGGATGAGACCGAAAAAGAGATAAATTATCGCTCACTATATGCTTACTTCAAATACTTTATTAAGCATGAAAATAGCAAGGTCACTCGGCTATCTTTTCATGTTTAGAGAGTCTGAAAAGAGCTTAAAGAGGACTACGGGGGGTTTCCTTTTTTGTATAACCTTGTTGAGCCCGAAAAAGCGATAAAAGTATGCTCGATCACGTTCTCATGTATTTGCGAGCGCAAGAACGGACAAAAACTATTCTTGAGGTTTCATACAAAAAACCATAAAAAATATGCAATGGTAAAGAAAAATTTATATCCGCATCTCTGCATAGGAACCTTAAAGTCATTATGTCTGCAAAAACTACACTAAAAAATACATTAGGGATTAGCGTTTAATGTATAAATAATCATTAAAAACCAAATGACATAGTAAAAGTAAATAAAAAAGAGTAACAACTCTTTTACCATATCATTTTACCTTTCCACTATTTAATCTCCAAAAAACCCCTCTTTTACCCTCCAAGTTCGGCGTCATATTACGGGAGCTACGAGAGATCATTCAGCGAGCCGTCAGAGCCAGTAAGGTAGGCTCTTTGTCCTTAACATTTTCATGGTTTAATTTTGCAATTTCATTGGTTAAAATTTCATTTTTAAGTTGATTTTAGGAGCCCTAATTGCGCGCTGCCATTCTCGCAAGCAGGCTACACGGGACCTGCGGGAATGGGTGATTCTTGCAGGTGACCCATGAGCAGGCTGTGAGGTTCTCACACTGTGCACACAGGGCACCTGCGAGAACCGCAAAGCTAATTTTTTTTTTTTAAATTACCCAATGAACAAGAATCAAATCATGAAAAAATTTGCTAAACTTCTTATTGTGCCCCTTATGCAGATAATTGGCCAGCAAAATGGTGCTTGAATGGCGCGAAAGGGAGCACGAAGAAGACAATGCAATGGATGAAAATCATCCACCTATTATTGCTTCTTTGAGAGACTGTGGACTCCTGAAGTACTTTTGTATCCCGGGCATGAGGGCCCAAGTCAGGTTGTTAGAGTACCTGGTGCGTATGTGGGACCCTAATCAGCAGGTATTTCATGTGGGGGTGCACACACTATCCTTATACATTAAGGACATTTACTTTTTGACTGGACTGTCCCGGCGCGGGTACTATGTGAGCCTGACTGGTAGCAGAGGTGGTGGGATATAGATGAGTGAGTATTGCCATTTACACTGTGTTCCTGAGGCTGAGAGAAAGAAAGGAAAAGTAGTTATCTGGGGGGTACGAGACTTGACCCTCCGTACTATCCTATTCACCATGGCTTGGATGGTTGGGATTTCTGCTCCTCACATGGTGTTACAGAGTTACTTCCAGTATGCTATTGAGTGTACTGAACCTCGGGTGTTCAACTGGGCAGATGCAATGCTTCGCAGTATAAAAAAGCAGTTAACCAAATGCAGACGAGGTGACCTGAAGCAATTCGGGTACGGATCTTTGTTGGTGTCTTTCTTCCTTGAGAGGGTTCCCTCACTAAGACTGTAGGTTGAGTGGAATATACCGGGTCCCAGGGATCCAAGGATGCTGAGATGGTGTTGGCTCATGGCCCGACACGTAGCAAGACCAATCATCAAGTATGATGATACTTTCTTTGACCGGCTTCAACCACAGATGTCGATGGTTGACGACTATGCTTATGCCGGGTTGGATTTCCGAGGAGATCCGAATTTAGTACTGCCATAGGATTCTCAGTGGGGGGACCTTGGTAAGAAGTACACACATTTTTATTTTTAAATGTTTTGTGAATTTTTATCATGTTCAATTTTTTTTGTTTTATATGTTCATCCAAAAACTAATACAAAATCGTTTGTGGATAACACAGATGTTGGACCGTACCAACCTCCTGGTACTTCTCCCATTCAGCGGCGAGGAGAGGTAGCAACAACACCACAATATGCCGAGGATTATCAGGTGGTGGAACAAAATCTAGAGGGCCTGACCGCAGAAATTCCCAACATGCCTCTGGAAGAAGTTCCACGACGTGACCAGCGTCATACTGTAGGAGTATCAGCATCTATGAGTCGACTGCTCTGTAGGGTTTCTCGGGTAGTCATATGTTACCGTGAACATCATCTATGACGTCACTATGTAGAAGCTATGAGTTTCAGATTTTGACATTTTGGTCTTCGGACAAACTTTTTTGTAAAAAAATCTTTTGATCGTTATATATACAGACGGCTTCTACCGGTTTATCCTGTGTTGTGTGAAAATTGATGTGATTGATTTATAAATGATTCAAATGTCTGTCTAATACATAGTTATCCAATGCATATGTTAATGTATTTAGACATCTAGGAATATGTTGATATTCAATGTAATCAAAATAACGCTCCAAGAGGCGAATTCGCAAATACACCTGTAACAAAGTAGGACTTCGAATAGAATAGACATTACTTAACTGTAGTACTTATAAGCTGCGAATCGAGATTCACAACCAAATGATGGATTCCGAGGGAGATAGCATCAACCAATAACTCAATAACGACGCTATACTCTGCAATGTTGTTGGTCGCACGGCCGAGACACACATCTCGTAAGGAGACAAGTTCGTTTGTAGGGGCGTAAATTGCCCATGTAGTGGAAGCAAGGTTCTGAGTACTACGGCTAGCACCATCAGCGAAGCTAATATAGGGTAGCGAAAACTCCAACATTTGGAAATCAAACACAATGTCACATAAGGGTAGAGACCAGATAACGACAAAAATAAGCTATAGTAACACACAAAAAGTATGATACATTAAAAATACAAGTACTTGTGCATAGATGAGTTTATGCATAGTACTTATTCAAGTACAACCCATTCCTAGGTTCACTCAAAGGGACACCATCGTAATCTACCGACTCATAAGATCATTTTTCCAAAACTCGTCGAACGATATAAGGACCTCACCACATGGCTTCGAATTTCCCAGCTCCTAACATATCGCGATCTTGTTCATAGAGAAGAACAAGATCACCTTCGGAGAAAACACAAGGCTTGACATGCTTGTCGTATTGGGCCTTAAAACATTTTTTCTGAGCTTCTATAACTAGAGTGGCATCATGTCGAGTTTCGTCTAATCACATAAGATACAATAGACGTTCTTCTTCAGCAGAAGTGTTGGGTAGGAGTTCAACAACTAGTTTTAAAGAAGGCATCTCACATTCGATAGGGAGAATAGCTTCCATACCATAGACTAACCGAAAAGGTGTAAACCCAGTAGCGGACTTGACAGATGTTCGGTATGCCCACAATGTCGAAAACAACAATGTGTGCCAACTTGTTTTATGAATCCCTATCATTCTTCGGAGCATAGTTATGAGAACTTTGTTGATTGCTTCGACCTGGCCGTTGGCTTGTGGATAATAGGGTGTTGAGTTATCATGGTGAAGACCCAACTTCTCAGTAAGTTCGGACATCATAAAATTCCTAAAGTGGCTACCGTGATCAGTGAAGATAGCTTGGGGAACACCAAAACGAGCTATGACGTGATTAAAAAGAAACAATGTTGTGGTCTTTCCATTGTTGTCAAATGCCGACATCACCTCGGCCCATTTCGTAAAGTAATCAATGGCTACAATAATGTAACCATGCCCCCCGGCCGAGTGAGGGTGACATGTCATGAAATCGATGCCCCATTTCGCAAAGGGACCAACTGAGACCACAGGGTGAAGAGGAGCGGGATGTGACCGGATCTTTTGATTATAGGTCTGGCAGGCATGGCATTTCTGAACAGCGATGATGTAGTCGTTAAACAAAGAAGGCCAAAAATACCCTGCTCGTAAGATCTTCTGGGCAGTAGCATACCCAGACATATGACCACCACATGCTCCAGAATGGCAGTCATTCAGAGCTTTCTTGGCTTCGTCAAACGTTAGACAACGTCAAAAAACAGAGTCAATTACCTGACGATAAAGAGTATCCCCGAGGATAATGTATTGATGAGCTTGATATCGTATGCGAAATCGGTCAGTACTGGAAAAAGTTGGCCGGAAAGTCTGGGTTTGGAGATATATAATGATATCACCATACCAAAGATCATCAATGCTAATAAGGAAAAGAGATTCATCGGGTAATGAATCAACTGCTACATTTTCCGTTGTAGAATGGGGAAAATCACATATCAACTCAGCAAAAACTAAGGATTTCTTGGACTTGGCGCATTCAAATTCCAAGTCAAACTCTTGGAGTATCACAATCCATTTGGAGTATTTTCCCCCTAGAAATTGACGGGTGAGAATGTGTTGCATAGGGTTGCAATGTGAAATCACTGTAGTATTGCGTGAGAGGATATAGTGTCGGAAGCATTGGATGGCTTGGACGGCTGCTAAGGCCAATTTCTTGACATGTCGATACTTAATTTCAGTCGGCGTGAGAGTTCGACTCAAGTAGTAAATAACATGTTCATCATGAACATCATCCTCTTGGACGAGAACCATACCAATGGTGTAATCAGATGCAGCAAGATAAAGGAGATAATTGCGATTGTAATCGGGAGAAAAAATAAGCGGGGCTCGCGTTAGGGACAACTTCAAAGCTTCAAAATCATTGTTGGCAATGGTATCCCAAATGAACTCTGAATCTTTCTTTAATAGCCGCGGAAATCCACGATTTATCTCGACATAATTTGGGATAAAATGACGAAGAAAGGTTTCTTTCCCCTGCAAACTTTGCAACTGGCGAAGTGTAGAAGGAGGAGGGATATTAAGGATCGCCTCAACCTTTAAAGGATCCACCCGAATCCCTTGATGTGAAACGATAAAACCTAGAAGACGGCCGGATTCTACGCAAAAAATGCACTTATGAGGATTTAAACGTATACGATAGAATCAACAGTGAACGAAAATGACTCGGAGGTGTGGAGGGTGATCGACTCAGCGCATTGAATGAGCAGGTAAATCATCCAATTATGGTTGAACGATGTGCTTGATATCATGAAAAGAATAAGACATAGCGCATTGAAAAGTTGTGCCAGCATTCTTAAGACCGAAAGGAAGTTTCCGATAGGCAAAAGTACCCCAAGGACAAATAAAAGTAGTCTTATGTTGATCCTCGGGAAGAATGTTTATTTGATTATAGCTGGAGAAACCATCCATGAGAGAGAAGATTTCACTTCCAGCGCAAGCGTCGACAATCTGATCGACGAAGGGGGTAGGAAAGTTGTATTTGGGACAAGCCTTGTTAATATCCCTATAATCAACACATACACGAATGGTGCCTTGTTTCTTATCAATCGGGACAATATTGGAAACCTAGTCTGTGAGAGCCACCGGATAAATAAAGATGGCTTTAAGAAGTTTCTAGACTTCGAGCTTGATAGCAGCTGCTTTACGTGGGTGAACTGGATGAAGGCGTTGCCGGATGGGTTTAGCGTTGGGGTATGTCTTTATCTCATGTATGACAATTGCAGGGACGATACCTGGAATTTCTTCATAGCTCCAGGCGAAGATGTCGTGAAACTCTTTGAACAGGGACGTATAAGTGACTATTTCGTCAGGGGAACACGAAGCTCCAATATGGACATTTTCGACAATCCCAGGTTTAATGGATATGTCAATGGGAATCGTGGGTGAGATATTACTTAATTTCCCTTCAGCAAACACATCGTGTGTAGTCTTGGGAACAGTCGAGATGACAACAATGGTCGATGGAGTCGAAATCCATTGGTAGTTCTCAAGAGTATGTTGCTCCAGAAATAGGATGGAACGATGATGCCCATCATCCCAAGAGGTGTCCTCCATGATGGACATGATCATATCGTCAGTGGGAAAAATAACATGAAAAGGATCGGGAGACAACTCATCAAGAGAGGGGGTAGAAGGCGTTGTCGATTGAATGGCCTGGTAGGCAGATTTGACCGGACTTAATGGCATTTCGTCGCCGAAACGAAGATGATCTCCAGGGTCAGGGAAAATCCAAGGGTCATGAGACGCAGGAAGTTCGTGAGGCATGGTGGATATCATGTTGATACAAGCAACAGGCAGGCGTGGAACATCGGGCGACGGAATGGGGAAAGTACCCATTAACAAAGAGTCCTTGAGAAGGCCTACACCGACGTTCACATAACCCGGTGGGGTTTTAGCAATAAACGATATGTTTCCAATACGGGTATCAGAATTGAAGAAGGCTAGTTGGTCGAAGGTAACCACCTTTCCTTGCTGAGGGAAACGTACTACATGGAAAAGTGTCGACACAACGGCGCGCATGGAATCAATCCAGTTGCGGCCAAGTAGAAGATTATAATCAAGGGGAGCGTCAAAGACTTCCACTTCGACTTGGACCGTTTTGCCTTCTAAGGTGATGGGAAACGAAGGACACCATAGGGCTTAAAACCGGAACCGTTGAAGGCTTTAAGAGTGTTTTGGGATTCCTTCAAAGTAGGAGAGACAATGGCTTTCCAACAAGCAAGAGACATAACACAAGTCGAGGCACCCTCATCAATAATGGTTCGGAAAATGTTTTTGTCAGAGACAACCACTTGGATCTGGAACACAAGTTGGGGGGATAACCTTGGAATGTGATGTTCCAAGTCAAAGACTATCAAATTCATATCCGTCGGATCAATTCCACCGATAGCTTTCAACAATGCCTTTCGTTGCGCGGGACAAGACTGAAGGACTTCAAGGGTTGACATTGCAGAGGGTGCTTGGGCCAAATCTTCAACAATGTTGTAGTTCTGGGCCGCATGAGAATGAGGATTGAAAGCCGATTTCCAAACGATGCCCTTTGGGGGGGGTCGCAGAACTGTGTCGAGGCTCGGTCATTCGAGATGAAGAGTACCGTTAGTAGGTGGAGTCGCTGGAGATGGTTGTAACAAGGAAGGAGGTAAGTCATCAACCTTCTCCTTAGAGGGAGAATAATCTTTGGTGCAAGTAGTGAGTGAAACGTTGTTCTGCTTAGAATCACCAGTACACATCAAAACATATGATGTAGTAGAAGAAGAGGGTTGGTCATGGATGACCAACTGAGCATGTTGTTGAGACAGGAAGGGTTGGGACAAAACGACCGGTGCAGGTGGTTTTGGAGCTCCTTGAAGGAACTTATTGACCTCAGCACATCGTGGAAAATCCTTCATGTAGTGATCATTACCATAGATAAGGAAAGGGTATCATGGTTTGCGTTTATCCCGATCATCAACAGGGGTAGTTTTGGTTTGGTCTGCTTGAGAATTATTTTTTCCCTCCTTATTCTTACCTCTCCCCTTTTTAGATTTGTTTTTACCGGCAGGGGTAGATTGAACTGCATTTACCTCTGAAGTCTTGTCGGTGGGAGGGGTAGGAGACGGAACATTTTGAACATTAGAAGAAGCAGATTTAGGGTTAACGCTTGACACAGAATGTGGTTGGGCTTGGGAAGAACCAATCACACCGTCAGCTGCATGCGAGGAAGCTGGAGTAGTTGAAGTGTTGGAAGTATTAGGACGAGATAGGTCAGGGAGTAAATCGTAAAGGGTTCTTGTTTGTGAGTAAACGAGGTCAAGATATTGAGCATGACTTATATCCTTCTCTTTCGTGACTACGCCACCCATGGAAATCTCTTTACCGATTTCGTTCACAAATGATTTTGTAAACCATTCAGCCAATAACTGATCGGGGAGCTCAAGTTTAATGAGAAATCGTCTCCTTCGCCACTCATGGATGTGATCATATATATGAGTGCCTTTTATTTGTTTGAAGGAAGTCAAAATATCGGTCCCCGTATCATAACGGATCGGTAACTAGTAATGCATAAGGAAAGCCATAGCTAGGGTGTTGAAATCAGAGAAGAAATTTGTGGAAATTCAATATACCACTTTGCAGCAGAACCAGTAAGGGTTTGTTGAAAAAGACGTAAACGAATAGAGTCATCCATCAATGAGTTGGATGAACACCATAGGTGAAATGTCATAATGTGATTGTTTGGGTCCTCTCCCACTTTTCCGTCAAATTTAGGAATGTCTGATGGAAGCTTGGCTGGTATAACAAGCCATTGGGGAGAGTGACGAATAGGATCATTTAAAATCCTTGACAAATCTGGAAGGTCCAAAGTGGGGAGAAAAGGTAACTGTCGATTCACCTACGAGTACTGGTGGCTTTGGGGAGGAAGCCCTGTCGGCAAACCAGTAGGACCATAAGCAGTCAGCATATAATGTGAAGACCTAGGCATATTCGGTGGTGGTTGGAGAGGATAGTAGCTCGGAGGAGTATACCCTGGAACAAAGACTTGAGTTTGAGCATTCGCCCCCCAAATGGGATTGAATGAACCTGGATATGGTTGGCCCATGCTAGGGGGTGTTACAGACACAGTTGGAAACTGCTGCCCCCTAGTCGGTTGAGGAGGATTTTGTATCAACTGATTCCAATATTGGGCCAAGGACGGAGGAATGTTTTTCCCATAAGGTGGGGTTGGTCCTCCCATCGAAGGTGGTGTTCCAATTGGGGGTGGTGTTCCAAAAGGAAGTTGCCCACTGAGAGGGGGTTGAGTCATACCACCTTGGTGAAATTGTCCACCAAACAGAAACTGATAGTTTGGAGTGAATGACGGAAGAGTTCCATGAGGATTAGGATTTCCAGTAGAGGATGAAGAAGGTCCTCCAAAAGGAAATTGAGGGAGTGTTGCGACAAAACCGGGAAGAAAATTCCCAGAAGAAGAAGGGACACTAGGAGAGCCGGATGGAGTTTGCGCAGGAGTAGGAATGGAAGCATTCAACGCACGGTATCCAGGTGGTAGTGTCAGATTGACATTGGGCGTTCACGGTGTATTGATAGGAGCAAGACTAACCGCAGTAAATCTGGTTGGAACACTCGTAGTAACTGCAAGATGGGCCATTTCGGAAGGGACGATAAAGTGATAAGTGGTAGTCACTGGTACTGTCTCTGTATCAGAGATTTCAGAAATCACAGGGGGGTTGATCTCGGAAATCACAGGTGAACCTGGACCAAAAAGGCCCCGTCGAAAAACGCCCGTAGACCAAAAAGGATCTTGTTCCCCAGGTCCAAATGGAGATCCAAAATACACAACAATTAAGTCTCTGGAAGAGTTTGCTCGCATAAAACATCTCTCAGAATTGGGATGAAGTTGAAAGTCCTCTCAAGACTTTGTAATTCGAAAATGTTCTAGAGAGTCAGTGCATTCCACTTGTGGTGTGGTGACGACTGTGACTTCACCTTGGCAAGGAGAGCCCTCAGGTGTACTTGTAGGAAAGGGTTGAGAACCTTCCAGATGCTCTAGAGATAAACCTTGCATTCTACGTGAATGACGTGGAGGATCTATTGTAAACGAGTAACAAACTTCGCAAAGAAAATCCTATGGTCAACTTCGAGAAACAAACAACATGCGCTAGTAAACAAAAACTAGAAAGCAACACCAAGCAAACAAGACCTTCTAATGTCGAAGCCACTAGTTGGTGATGAAATCCAATGTCACAAAAATGAGACAAGAAGGGGTTGGGCTAAGGTGGAAAAGTTACGCCGACGACCTGCTTAACGGACTTACACCCTGGTGCAAGCTCCCACACATAATCATGGGTATACCCTCCAAGGAGCCTGAGTGAGTTTGGTCAATGTCAATTCTAGGTACCGTGAAGACTTTCCCCTCCACAGTCACCTCGGGTAAGAACCTAGAGAGATAGGCCACTAAGGTCACCACCAACAACAATAAAGCCTGGGGGAACAGTCGACAGTCCAATCCACACAAAAGGGCAGGGTATCTAGCCCGAAATCAACTCAAAAGGATTCCACTCATCATTGTGTGTATACCTTCGAGTGATCCCTGTAATACGTGCAATATCTACACTGATACCAACAAACCAGGGTGAGTAACTCTGTCAATACCAATGTGACCTCGTGCTTGACCCTTGTGTGAGAAGGGCTTCCGAGGACAAGATGTTGCAAATGGAATTTAACACTCCTTAACACAAGATGCTATTGTGTGTTTTGTGCTTTTGGAGAGTGTATCTCTCTTCCTACTCCAAAGTGCTAGCCTAGCTAAATGTTGGTGTAATAGAGCCCTAGAAAAGAGTTACTAGATAAATTTTATGATTACGCAGTTTTATTAAGAGTTGTTGTTTACTCAAAGGAAACAGAGATGAAACTTATGTTGTATGACTCTGACCCAAACAATGCATGGATGAGAATGAAATATATCACTTTTCGTTCAATGAATCCTATGTATGGGAGGGAAAGAGAAAGTTTTCCAGATCAACCTTGAACTACAATGCAAGGCTTCCTTGAAAATGCAAATGCAACAAATCACACATCAAATAACAATTCTCTATGCTTCTTTTTCAACAACTTCAACAATGTGATTTTCAATGTTTTCGAAGACAAAAACAATTTTTTGAAAGAAAAACTTTGTTCACTTTTCAAAAAGGACCCTCACTATACCAATGAGAGTACAAAAAATCAGAAACCAATGAACAAGCAATGATTAAAACCCAATCCACTCTTTCAATGAAAGAAAAAATAAAAAGCAAACCAATCTAGTCTTTGATCTTTCAAACCACAAGCCAATGATAAAGACCAAGAAAACTAAACTTTCAACCAATCATTGGTTCTTAACTAATCAAACAAACTCAGATTCTAAAGTCAGAGAGAATGGTTTTGCCAAGAAAAGTCAAGAAATGAAAGTCAAGACCAAAATGACAAGAAGAGCCTTGAAATCCTAAGACTATTCATGCATGAAAACGAAGACAAGAGGAAAATCAATCAATGGTCCAAGAAACTCTTATGAGGCACCTAGACTGATCTGGGCAGTTGAAGATGCCAAAATTCAAAACCAAAATTTTGAAAAAATGAGTTTGCAGGCTGGTAGTATTACACAGTGCGAGAATTAGGCATTCTCGCAGGTGACCTTTGAGCAAGGTGCGAGAGCCTCGCACTGAACCCTAAAGGCAGAGTGCGAACTCTGTGGATTCTCGCAGGCTACAGTGAAGTGCAGTGCGAGAACCTCTGAAACTAGTCAAAGTTTTGGAAAATGAAGCAAAATTTTAAAAGGCCTCTGGACCCAGAGGGTCTATCAGGATATCCTGAAGATTCAGAGATTGATAGGAAAGGAGAAAAGTGAAACAAGAGAAAATGGCCACAGAAAAATACCAAAAGCTACAAACAAAATGGGATTGATCCCCAGTGGAGTCACCAATTTTGTTATTGGATAAATCGGTAGGTGCGGACACTAACAGATCTCCCTAGATCCACCTGGATCTAGAACAAGGAAAGACAGGACATGACTCTTTCCCTAGATTTTAACCTTTGAATTAATTAGGAGGCAAGAACAAATAACATACCTTGTTATCACTTCCTATGGTCTTTGTTTCTCTCGCTTCACTCCAGTGCTCTCGTGCAGCCAAGACCAAGACAACACAAACCAACCAAAGTGAATATAGCACAATCTATTCAACAGTCAATCTATGTATATGATCAAGGAATTATACAATAAAGTGGAAATAGCTTTATGGGAAAGGGACATGCCACTGTATTATATTAATGGAAAGTAAAGATTACAACCTGAGCCTTGATGTCACAAACTTCCTTTCGATGGCTCCTGGCTCTGACACACACACTTGCTCAATCTTTGCATGAAGAAATCAAATTCCCTTGGTAAACTTGCTAGAGTCTCCAAGCTGTTGTTCAATGCTAAGTCCTTCACACAATTCTTTCACCAATTCTCCAATGAATCTTTCTTAACCTTTTCCATGAGAATTCCCTCAATATATAGG
>JZKD02S0232237.1:219587-258732 GCA_000966675.3 Picea glauca
AACAATAATGAGTCATATTTACATCAAACACTATTGGGTCCATTACCCAAAACTTTGTGCTACGGGTCTTTCTTCAAGGGTTGACATCAATGACAACCAACCTTAATCAACAGGCTAGCTGATTTTCCCCAATGCTCTCGACCGCCTCAACTCCGATTTCTGTTTTCTATCGTTTGATTCGATTTTTCTTCACTGCTCGCTTGTAGAGTCCATCCACATGTCCGTTGATTATTAGATCCCTCATGACAGGGTTCAGTCTGACCTCTGATTTTGGTTCTGTCACAGGGTCAATATGGAATTTTGTTACTAAAATCTATGCAATCAACCCTTCTTCCTTACTCGCTGATAAACTTTCCTTGTTATTTGAAAACTTTGTTTCACTGGATACCACTTGATTGGCCTCATCCATGTCTTCCAATTTTACAGAGAACACAATTTTTTTATTTTCTTTCACTCTACAAAAATTTGGAGGTTGGTCCAGCTTGGGATTACGCTACTTATGAATGAGACGATGATTTCCTAGAGAAGAATAACGCCACCCATATTTTGAAGATCTGTAGTCATCTAGTTCTAATCATGAATTATTGATAGGATTACTTGTAGGTACGTTGATTTGTCACACTTTACCAATATATTTCGAATGATGAGTCATTGAGTTAGTTATCTAGCAGCGTTCACCTGGCATTGCACAGACGTAAAGTACCAGAATGAATGGCGTGAGGTGATTTGACTGATCGTCACCATCCCCCACATGAATTACTGATTTCACTTATTAGACCATCTGACATCGGGGCTTTGGGGAAAATGGTTTTAGGTAGACTGCTTTTCGCATTGATGTACTTCTAAGGGTGCCATGTGTCCATGAATAAAACCATAGTAGTTTTCCCCGGCCTGTCTTTTCATAATTAAATTTCGTGTAGTTTCGCCACCTGATATGGGTCACGACAGTTGATTTGGGCCGCCCCGAAATCTACGGTCCGTTAAATATTTTCCTTGCGTGCTCTCGCTACATCTGTCCAAATGTCTCCATATATGTCCTACGCCATGTCTCTACATCACTTTAGTCCTCTGCTAAATTTAAAACTCGGATTTCAAACATAATTGTTATGGTGATAACATAGCGAAAGAATCAACTTGTTAGGAGAGGTGATTATTTCATTTTTTAACGAGCTTGACACAGGAAAAGAACTATGTTAATGACCTTTGTTTCATTTTCTAATGAGATTTCCAAATAGAATAAAAACTATGCTCGTAGCTTCTATTTCATTTTTTAACGATCTTTCCACTGAGAAGAAAAACTATGCTCAAGGCTCTGGGTTCAATCACCATATTTTTGTTTCATTTTTTAATGAGATTGGTACATAGAGGAAAACTATGTTTGTAGTTTCTGTTTAATTTTCTAACGAGATTTCCACAGAGAATCAAAACTATTCTCATATCCTCTCCTTAATCAAGGCTTCCAATATGATAATACTCTGCAAGGAATACATGTCAAGGGAAAAACATCAGCGATGGATTCCAGGAGTTCTTCTCTAGATGGAAGAAAAACACTCTGGAAGGAACACATGTCGAAGGCCTCAATAAGGGTAGGGATATCTAGCTCTAATAGCCCTATCGAAGAGATGTACATGTCAACTATTATATCTAAGTCAGGAGAAGGGATATATTCCCTCTCGTGCGGGGTTGAACGCATGGGGTAGGTCATTACTTAATTGATTCGTGGCGGGGTGGACATCACTGGCATGTATGGACCATTCAGGGAAGGTGGATGGTTGACCATCATATGATGGTCAATGAATGAAATCTGGTCAATTATTACTATGTTTATGTTGTGAGGGAAACACATCACTCGAAAGAGCATGGACACAAAATCTCTCATAGCATAGACATAATATCTCCCAAGGAACAGGTTAAAGTCCAAGGGGTCATGAACTACCATCACATCAACGTAGACCATTTTTTCTCCTAAAGTAACTGGAAGTTGAGGAAGGATCCCTAAAGGTATACTAACTCTTCTGTCAAAGGTCAATAGATTCTGAGTCACAGGTGCAAGGTGCGGTGAACCAAAATCTTTCCAAGCATTCACAGATAAGATTCTAATAGAAGCACATTCGTCTATTACAATGTTATGAATATTCCTATCACAAACCTGCACGATGATTTGGAAAGGTGCGTAATAAGGAAGACGGGGTTTTGTCAAATGATTCCAATTAATAGAAATCATTTGATTGATTGAAGGAGGTTCCATCAGGACGAGCGGAGTGCCCCCTTCTCTGGGTAAATAAGTATTAATGAGGTAGACCTAAATGACATACTAACTCTTTGAATGAGGAGTGGGATTGACCGATGATGGAACCATTTCAACCACCTTGGTTACATTCTTCAAGGGAGGAGTTGGATCGACTGACAGTGGAACCAGATCGACCACTTTGGCACTCTTCAAGGGGTGAGTGGGGATGATAGATGACAGAACTAGATCAGTCACTTGAGTTTCAATATTCAGATGAAGAGTGGGGTTGATCGATGATGGAACTAGATCAACTACTTTGGCACTCCTCAATGGAGGAGTGGGATCGATCCAGATCTCCAACCCAGACTCCATCCACAAAGCCATGTATGTCCAACACTCTTTCCAATCATGGTCTTCCTTGGTAGAAAAATCCATAGCTAGTAGTTCCATGCAAATACCTGAAAACCCTTTTTACTGTTGTCCAATTCTCCTTCCCTGGTTTTGACATATACCTTCTCAAAACTCCCATTGCATGTGCATTGACCGGTCTAGTACATACCATTGCATACATCAATCTTCCAATTGCACTCACATATGGAACACAAGACTTGTCCTCCTCCTCTTCATGTGTCTTGGGGCACTGATCCCCAGATAACTTTAAACCAATAGGAATAGGGACCTTTACTGGTTTACATTCATGCATATTAAACCTCTGCAATGTTTTGTCAACATATTTTCTTTAATTTAACTGAAGTTTCCCCTTTTTCTGATCTCTTTTCATTTCCATGCCCAAAATGAAATTTGAAGCACCAAGATCCTTCATGTCAAATTTAGAGGACAACTAGGTTTTCACATCCTAGATAATCCCCTTGTTTTTTCCTATCAACAAGATGTCATCCACATATAAGACCTAATAAATCAAATGATCACCAATTAATTTAAAATACACACAGTGATCCTCTTTGCTTCTTGTGAAGCCAAGTCCCATCAAATAATTATCATTTTTTTATACCACATCCTTGGTGATTGTTTTAAACCATACAGGGACTTTTTCAGCTTCCAAACCAGCTCCTTCTTTCCCTTCACAACAAAGCCTTATGGATGATTCATATATATTTCTTCTTCCAGATCCCCATGTAGGAATGTTGTCTTCACATCCATATGTTCTACTTCAAAATCAAATGAAACAACAACAAATAATAGAAATATTATAGAAGTTAACTTGGCAACAGGAGAAAAAATCTCACCAAAAACAATTCTCTCAACCTGGGAATAACCCTTTGCTACTAACCGAGATTTGTATTTCTCCACTTTGCCTTCTTCATTCATCTTATTTTTAAATACCCATTTGTTGTCAATGGGATTTATTCCAGTCGACAACTCCACTAGATCCCAAGTCTCATTCTTATCCAAGGCTTCCATTTCTTCATCCATGGCCTTTTCCTAGATCTTTCCATCCTCTGAATCTACTGCCTCCCTGACAGTTCTAGGATCATCATCAGTAATAGACAAAGACAAATTTGAATGGAAATCATATGGAGTATACCTTTCTGGTAGCCTTATTTCTCGAATCGATCTCCTCAATAATGGATTATGGGGATCTTCTTCTTTTGATTCTTGTTCTTCTGTACAGTCTGATTCATCATCCTTTAAATACAACTCTATTTTCTCTAGTTCTTCCTTGGTAGGACTTCTTATTTAACAACATCCTTAATTTCTCTAAATACCACATCTCGGATATACAATACCTTCTTAGTTTCTGGGTTCCAAGGCTTATAACCTTTGAGACCATATTTATACCCAATAAAGATACACTTTCCAGCCTTCTTATCTAGCTTACTCATGTTTTCCTTTGGAACATGAACATAGGCCTCGCAGTCAAATTCCTTGAGATGTGTGAAAGAAGGTTTATTACCAATCCATACCTATTGTGGAGTCTTTCCATCCAACGTTGATGAGGGTGATCTGTTGACCAGGTAACATGCAATATCCACTACCTCTGCCCATAATTCTTTCCCTAACCTGGAACCACTGAGCATGCACCTTTCTTTTTCCATCAGCATCATGTTCATCCTTTCTGGAACTCCATTCTGCTAAGGTGTATATGAAGTATTATTTTTTATTTCTATACCGCACTTCTTACATAATTCTTCAAATTCATTCCCACAAAAATCTCCCCCATTATCTGTCCTCAACACCTTAATTCTTTTCTCTGTTTGATTCTCAACAAGAGCCTTAAGCTCTTTAAACCTGTCAAAGAATTCAGATTTCTTCCTAAGGAAACATATCCAAGTATTCCTCAAGAAGTCATCTATAAATGAGACATAGTACACATATTTTCCCAATGATGGAACCAACACAAGTCCAAACACATCACTGTGAGCTAGCTGTAAAATTCCTTCTGCCCTCGTTGCACTAGAGGGGAATCTTACTTGATTTTTCTTCCCATATACACAATGTTCACAAAAATCAAAATCTAGAGAGAAGTTAGACATACCTTCAACCATACATTTACCGTGTAGTAGTAGAAGACCTTTCTCTCTTATATGCCCCAGCCTTTGATTCCATAACATAAAATTTTCTCCAGAGACTACAAGAGTTATTTTTTCTTCAACTCCAATATCATGAACAATGAAACTATTAAACCCATCACTAATAGTGCTTTATTTCATCTTATACAAAGCTCCAAACCAAACACCCTTCAACAACACCATTTCTCCTTGAATCATCCTGCAGGTTTCCTTTTGAAATAATTTGTTTTACCCCTGCATCATCCATTTTTCTTACATAAATTAAATTTCTGGACAGTCTTGGGATGTGAAAAACACTAGGCACTGTTATAATCCTTCCATCTATGAGCCTCAACTTGACTTTTACTCATCCCATGATTTTGGTTGTCGAGTCATCACCTAGGAAAACATTACCTCCACCATACCTTTCATATTTATAGAACCACTCCCTGTGGGGTGTCATATGAAAGGATGCACCTGATTCAACCAACCATGCCTCATGATATGCATGCGTGCTTGAAGAATCCAAGTACACATCACCTCTTTCTTCCTTGGAGTATTTTTCTTCTATAGAAGGAGCTTCCTTAGATCCATTATTTTTCTCAACTTTGGATCTACATTCTTCTTGTAGTTCCCTTCTTTTACACATCTCCAACATACCTTTACAAAATTTCTGGGAGATTTAGATCTACCCTTAGACTTAGACCCCACTTGAGGACTTAGATCTATTTCTTTCCTGGGAGTGTCCTCTTGCAAATAATGCATCTTTTGTATGTCCTTCCATGTTCTTCTGTCTCATCTCCTCTGACAACAAGGATGAGACCACTTCATCAAACTTCAAGGAAGTTGTATTACTACCTATGGCCACAACCAAAATATCCCACGAGTCTGGTAAAGAGAATAGTAAAATTATACACTTATCTTCATATGAAATTTTAATCTCAACAGATACTAACTGACTTAACACAATATTGAAGGTGTCCAAATGTTTTGCCACTGAGTCTCCATCTCTCATCCTCAGGTATTACAACTTCTTTCTCAAGAATAGTTTGTTTACTATGGACTTAGACTCATACAACTTCCCCAACTTATCCCATAAATCCTTGGTTGTATCTTCCTCTAACACATTCAATAATACTAAATCCGAGAGAAATAGTCGGATTGTGCTCTTCGCCTTCTGATCCAACTTTTTCCAGTCATCTAATGAAGTTCATGTACATGCAGTACATGGATCCACCATGATCCACTGATATCTGTCCACTAATAGATCTTCCATATTGAGCTTTCACAACTCAAAACTTTGCCCATTAAACTTCTCAAGCTCCACTTTTGAACTTCTCGACATTTCTTTTCACCTAAAAAATCAATACCACAGATCTCCCACTGTTACAAGGCTTATCACAGTCTCGAGCCAAACCCTTGACCACAAAGGCATCCCCCTGAAGCCAACAAAACTATGATACCAAATGTAGATTTTAACCTTGTACAATATTTTACTGCAAACATATTTTCAATAAAATAACATAAAAGATACAATGGAAAATACACACATTACACAAAGATTTTTCCCCTGGAAACCCAAACCAGGAAAACCAACATATTCTATATTCATTCATAATGATACATTGTTCACAATACAATATACATATAGGAGCCAACGCCATCCAAAATCCTAACCCAATGACCTGGATTATTCAAAACCCTAATTCCTTAACTGGAAATATAAAACCATTGGGAAAACCCATGTGATGAAATACCTCCCAACAATGGGCACGTAAATCGAGGCAACAAAAAAAACAAGGAAACAATGTGACACATTTCTCGAGGGAAAAAAAATTGGGGGTGCTACCCCTAAACCCCTGTGTAGGGGGGTATCTCCCCCCTACAATCTCCCCTCAAAATCCCCTACACATGCGACGCAACGCAGAAGACACTAAGGATAATCATGCAAAGAATATAACACATACCCAACATTTTTCTTCACTCCCCCTGTCGTACTATGCATGATGCTATGTGGATCATTGTGGGGTAGAAACTATTCCAAGTTTCTATCAAAGATACTCAAAGCTCTCCCTTAGAAGGGGTATGGTGAAGATATCTACAATATTCTCTTTTGTCCCAATGTACTCTAGCTTTATTTTCTTCTCTATAACCTATTCTCGTAGAAAGTGAAAATTGATCAAAATGTGCTTCTTCTTGGAATGAATTACTAGATTCTTGGAGATACTGATAGCACTATTTTTATCACAGAGTATCAAGATAGGCTCATCATATTCCAAATATATATCCTGCAAGGTATGCTTCATCCATAGAACTTGAGTGAAACATGTTGTTGCTGCAATATATTCTACTTATGTTGTGGAAAAGGATACTTATGATTGTTTATTTCTTAGCATGATACTAGACACTCACCTAACTAGAAATTTGCTCCACTTATACTTATTATATCATCAACACTACTTGCCCAATATACATTTGTGTAGGAAAACAAAGATAGTTCTTTCCCTTTTGGATACCATAATCCAAAATCTTATGTTTCTTTGAGATATCTGAATATTCTCTTTACTTCCATAACATGTGTTTCTTTCGGTGTTTCTTCAAATATCACAACTTTTCCAACTTCTTGCATCACATCCGGTCTTGAATCTGTCAGATAGAGTAACTTGACAATCATTTATCTATAGATTCTTTGATCTGTATCCTTAGATTCATCATCCTTTCTCAACTTGCAACTGGTCTGCATAGGAGTGCTTACAGGTTTGCAATCTTCCATTCCAAACTTATTTATAATTTCTCTGATGTACTTAGTCTAGGAGATGAAAATACCTTTATCATGCTGACATATATTTAATCCCAAAAATAATTTCAACTCACCAAGAAAAGACATCTTGAACTCATTATGCATGTCTTTGAAAAACATCCAACTCATCCTGTCATCATCGCTTCCAAAGATAATATCATCTACATAAAATTTAACTCATTATGCATGACTTTTATGTAGAGATTGTTTCTTGCATCTCCCTTCTTGAATCCATGTTGTTTTATATACCTTTCCAATATTGAATACCATGCTCTAGGGGCCTACTTGAGTCCATACAATGCTTTCATTATTTTGTAAACATAACCTTCATTTTCTGATAGTAGAAACCCTTCAAGTTGTTCGATGCAAACTTCTTCTTCTAATTCTCCATTTAGAAAGGATGATTTTACATCCATATGATATACCTTGATTATTTTATAACATGCATAGGCTAATATCAATCTGATTCCTTCCATCCTAGCAACCGGGGTAAATGTTTCTTCAAAATATATACCTTCAATTTGAGAATATCCTTAATTTGCATACTAACCTTGCTTTGTTTCTGGTTACCTATCCATCCTCATTCAGTTTTTTGTTGAAAACCCACTTTGTACCAATCATGTTCTTTTTCTTTGGCCTTAGAACTAGTTCCCATGTGTCATTCTTCCCTATCTGACCCAATTCTTCATCCATAGCCTTGAGCGAGTGCTCATCCTTGTTGGCTTCTTCAAAACTTCTTGGTTCAACTGTGGATAACGGTGCTATATGTCTTTGTTCTGGTGAAAATATTCTTCTTCATGTTTCAACTCCTGCATATTTATTCCCAATAATATGTTATGGTGGATTATTTTTTTTTACTCGTCGACTGGGTGTCTTGGGAGTTATCTGCTGCTCATCTTCCTCTTTCTTTGATTTTGTCTTTTCTTCTTCTTCTTCTTCTTCTACTTATTCTATTAGATCTTCTTTGACATCCTTCTCCTTTGAATATTTTCTTCCTTCTCTGACTTCCATACATTTTTCTCATCAATTTTTCCATTGATTCCTTCCACGATTATGTTGAGTCTTGGACTGAAGAATGTATATGCTTTTCTTTTGTTTTAGTACCCAACTAGTATGCCCTTATAAAATCATGAGTCAAATTTTCCAAGCTTGCGATATTCTCTTTTGATATAACATTTTCTTCCAAATACTCAAGCACTTCACATTTTTCGGTATTCCTTTCCATAACTCATAGGGAGTCTTATCACTATTACTTCTGAGCATTTCTCTATTCAGGATGTGACCTATTGTATGTATTTCTTGTGCCTAAAAGATTTCACTCAACTTGGAATATTTCAACATGGTTATGGCAACTTCCTATATGGTTATGTTCTTCCTTTTGACAACTCCATTTTGCTGAGGTGTCCTGACTACTGAGAAATGTCTTTTTATTCCCTGGTTGCCACAAAGATCCATGAATTCTTTTGATGTAAACTCTCATCCATTGTCTGATCTCAAACAATTGATTTTGAATTCCATATCAATCTCAACCATATCTTTGTATATCTTGAAGTTTTCGAATGCCTCTAATGTTTTCCTGAGAAAGAAAACGACAGTCATTCTTGTGTAGTCATCAACCAATAGCATAAAATATTGTTCACCATTTAATCCCTTTGTTCTTGTGGGTCCACATAGGTTAGTTTGTACAATATCCAATGGTTTTGTCATGGAGTACTCTTTTGATTTGAACTTGGTCTTGTTTTTTTTTCCTTGTAGACAATGCTCAAATAGAGTATTTGTTGGTTTTGAGATATCAAACATTTCTTTCAATACTTCCTTTTTGTTGATTTTGACAAGGTTTTCAAATTTCATGTGAACCATTCTTCTATTCTAGATCCAACCTTCATTTTATTTTCCTAATTAACATCTTTCCCTTCCAATTTCATTTAGGACATATATGTTGTTTTGGGTTCTTCTAGTTGTAGCCACCAATTTCCTGATCCTTCTTTCCTTATATCACATTTTTATGAGTCAAACAAAATTTTGTTTCCTTGATCACACGTTTTACTTACACTTAGAAGAGTGTGCTTCATATCTTTTACCAATAGAACATTTTTTGCATTGGCATTTTTTTTCCAAGCTTGATTGTGCCTCTACCTAATTTTTTTTTTGAGTTATCATTTGCAAACGAAACTGATCCATCTCATTCCTTATTCAGGGTCATAAACATGTTCTTGTCACATGTTATATGCTTTGAATATCCATTGTAAACATACCACCCACTTTTCTTGTGTTGTGCCTATAAAGAAAGAGAGCATTCTTTGGTGTTGAATTGATCATGCTTCCTTCTCCATATGCTTTATGGTTCCTATTTGATATTATTCTTTGATTCCCTTGGGGGAACAACGAGTCTACAATATTTGGCTATGTGTCCAAAATTATTTCACTTGTAGCACTCTACTTCATTACTTAATGAACCAAAACTATTGTAATTTTTGTTCTATGATTCATTTGACTTTCTAGGATAATTGTTGTTCGAATAGCCTTCATAATTTATTTTGTTATTGACATAGGATCTACAGTACAATAATAACATAAACCAAACAAAATAATTTGATATCTGGATGTAGGGGATCTTATAAATGTTGTTTCTCTTCTGAAGCCTTCTTCCTATTGAGGTGTTGTTGATTGTTGATTATGTGTTCCGAATATTCTAGGTGGCCTAGTTCCTTTATGATTTTCTTCTTGAGTCTTCCTGTATTCATCTTTCTTGATAGTTCCTATGATGATTTATACATAATTGCTTTGTTCTTCTTCCTATTTTGTCGTCTTGGAGCTTGAAACTTTCTCAATCTGCATATGGTTATATCCTATCCTGGACCTATCATAATATGGCCTTTGACTGATGATGATCTCATCCAATATCTTGGTGCTATTATGCTACATATATTTCTTTTGAAGATATTTTCTTAAGGTGACTATTTCTACTTCCAAGCTTTCAATAATCTTCTCCTTATCTTCTAACTGATTTCTGAGTGTTTCTTCAATCCTTCTATATTCTTCTACCTAGATTTTTAACTTTGTGATTATCTTCTCAATTTATTCTAAGTTGGAATTTTGATGTCCTTCTTTCTTCTTTAATTATTCCTTGAGTGACTTGATTTCCTTTCTTTCCTTCCCTAGTTCTTCTAAGGCAATGATTAACTCTAGTCTGATATCGACTTCTCCTTCTTCTTCGAAATCCTCTTCATCATCATCTACTTCCATGAAGAGTAATATTTTTGAATCATTGTCACTATCATCATCCTCGTCTGATGAGGAGTTGTCTTCCTTTGAGTAGAATCTTTTCTTGAATAATTTATTTTTGTTCCTTCTCTTGTCTCCTTTTTTATTTTTCATTTTCTTCTTAGGATCTTCTTCTTCATCGCTACCTTTAGTCAGCATAAGGAGATTTAGAAGAAAAATGACCAATACCATCAGAATTAAAACATTTCAATGGAAGCATACCTTTGTACTTGATGGTTCCTCTTTTTAAATTCCCTACGAATTTTTCCACTTCTTTATCTTCCTCTGAATCATTGCTGCAACTACAATCTGGTTTTGAATTTTTCTTTTTTTTCTTTTTTGTCTTCTTGGATTCTTTAAATGATGCTTCCTCTGTGTCATCACTAGAAGTCACCTCTGGATTGTGGCAGAGGTAAGCCCAATACCCATCAGTTTATATGTCACGATGAATATATTTAAGGGTGGTCTAATGGGTGTAGACTCAAGATAATATCGCCTTAACTCAGAAAATTGGACTTGTATGCACAGGTAAGTGAGGTCTCGATCTAAATTCAGTTAGTAGGTTATAGTAAAGAGTGAGTAGAGTTCTGTCATTAACATCGGGATTTTCAACAGCCTAAGGAAGAAAAACTTGAACACAAAGTGTTCTTGGATTCAATTTTCAAAGATACTGAAAGAAATCAAAACAACATTACATTCGAACATTCAACATAACAAATTCACAACAATCCATGTGAAACAGTCATTCATGAAATCTCTCAGTAACAGAGGTAGATAAGATGGAGTGAGAAAGATGACTGTTATTAAACAAGAAGTCTCATAATACAACAGATAACCAGAAAACAAAAGCTTCATTAAAACTTTACAATACGAGAGCTTAGATCAACCAACAACCATAACAAAATATCAAAACTGAGTATTTATACTCAAAAAAAATTGCTCCCTTCAGAAGCACCCTCTGGTCATTGCATTCAAGGCTTGTTGTCTTCATCTTCTTCTGTCGAGTCGCACTTCCATTCTTCTGTCAGACGAGAGATCAAATCAGTATGGGCTTCACAATAAAAATCCATGATTGGGAACTTTCGGCTGACAATCTGCCCTCCACGGCCAGATTTTACATGATTTTCATTTATATGGTGAAACTATGTTTCAACCACCATCCCCAACTTCATTAACTACTTTCGTTGGGATCAGGATGAAGGCTGACACCCACTAACATTCCAGGTGAGCTCATGACTCCTTCGAGTCAATTCTAGCGTCTCTAGGCTGCACAGATCTTTCTCTGTGGCCAACTTGGGCGCTTTGATTCTTTTTGAATCTCCCTTTTCTTTTCCCCACATGACCACAGGCCGTGACCTCATTCTTATCCTTCTAAAATCTCGGGATTTCTCATTTCCATATTTTTCGCTCCTTTTGATTTCATAAATCTCGATGCCCACTCCCGTGAAATGGCCCATTTGGATAAACGGTTGGATTTGCCTCGAATGATATGAATGAAATCATTTCCTTGAACAGCTTCAGTCTCCCACTGCTTCGAAAAATGTTTTCCTTTTCTCTACGGTCCCACCTTCCACATGACCACAGGTTGTGACCGCGGGACCAACTCTCATCTACGTCGTGATTTTGCGTTTCATGAAATCATGTTGCGCTCTATGCTCAAACCTCCAAGTCACAAAATCACGATCCCTCGGATCGGATGACACGCGTCCCCTTGAGATGGATGGCCCAAATTGTATTGGCGTTTCGGGACCTCGGGCCATCGACACTTCTCACCTCAGCTTCTCCAAAATACTTCTTGGTTGTTCAAATCTTATGTCACGTGTCCTTCTAGAACAGACAGCCCTGATTACTCCACGACTTTGCATTTCGCGATTCCTCGTGACTCTATCCTTTAACTGCTCCATTCTGCAAGTCAGCGAAATGTTGATCTTGCATCACGTGTTCTTCCCAGGATCAATGACTAGGATGACATCATGATTTCACAACTCTGCCCGATGCTATTATTCATGCAATTATATGGTCTTGATCACTCGATGGTCATCGATCTGATCTATATAATGGATCTCCACCACTAAAAGATGATTTTTCTCACTCGCTTTATTTGAATCCATATTTGACCGCTCTAAGTGTTGAGCTTGGTGCTCACGACTGTGGCCTGTGAAAAATTACTTGAACGACTGGCTAAAGGCTCAAGAAATCAAAAAGATCAATGATAGAGGTAAAGAGAGAAGTTCTCGAATTTAGGGAAAATAGAAAGGCTCAGGGCCGATATTTCTCAGGCAAGATGCTAAGAAAAAATGGGTCTATCAAATAGGTGAAGACAAACATCATAAAACTACAAGCTGAGAGAAAAATTTTCTATCGGTTCTGCAAAAGTAGGAAAAACAGGAAAAACTTACAGACCTAGGTAGAAACCAAAAATCTCCAGACTTTGACAATTTTATGTGCTAACACTTCGTGACTGGGTTCTCTTGTTCTATCCTCATTTCATAAGTTGTGAATATTAGGTGTAGCTCATCTATGCTCAAACTTTCAAGATCTATTCTTTCTTCCAGGGGTGATATCTTAGGATAAAATCTCATAGGTAGAGATATTAGAACCTTTTGAATGACCATTGATTCATCAAATTCTTCTCCCAGTCCTCTAATAGTATTCACTATTTCGTCAGCTCACAAAAATTTGGCTGTAATGTATTCATCTTCCTTCATCTTCAATTCCTTAAAGTTATCTATAAGGGTTTGAATATTAGCCCCCTTGACTTTGGTATATCCTTCATAAATATTTTGAAGTTTATCCAAAATATCCTTTATGGTCTTGCAATGCATAAATTTGACAAATATTGAATCATCTAGATTGATCATAATGGTTCTTTTAACATTTGAATTGTTTTCACTTAGTTTATTTCCATATTTTCCAGTTGGGGGAGTGGATAGCACTGCATATCCTTCTACTACTGAATTCCAAACATAAAAACCATGTGCTTGTAAAAATGTTTGCATCCTTTTATTCCAAAATGCATAGTTTTGATCATCAAACCTTGGTGCTCCAATCTTAGTGTATTCCATGATCTCCTTCTAGTGGTTAAATTGTTTCTTGAAGGACTCGCTCTAATACAAATTGTTGGAATAATAAGAGGGGGGGTGAATCAATTTGAGAACTTTATTATCACTTTTATGCACAATATGTAATCATTAATTTCATTAGCAATATATCATGAGCAGTAAAAATCAACATAGCATAATAGACATCCATAGAAACATATGACACCAAAATTTACGTGGAAACCCAAATGGGAGAAAACCATGGATTGATTTTATTATATATCAAAAGAGTACATTCATTGTAATAAATAACTCCCCAATTCTCCAGCTACAACTGAAAGGAGGATACAACCCCCTATTTACATGCTCCAACTCCCTGAGTTCTCTGGATCCAACCAGAAGGAGGCTACAACACCCTGATTCTCATGCTCCAACTTGAAGGAAGCTCCAACTCCCTGTGTTCTTCGAAACCAACCAGAAGGAGGCTATAACCCCATTTCCTTTCCCCATCCTATCGCCCTGAAACATAAGTGTATACCAAACTGTCACTATCATAGTCATTTCCACTATCATTGTACCATCAACCTGCAACTGTCACTATACCATCAACCTACAACTTTCACTATACCATCAACCTGTAACTATCACTATACCATCAACTTGTAACTATCATTGTACCATCAACTTGTAACTGATCATCAACCTATGTTGCACCAAAACCTATACCATACCATGCATCGACTGTGTACCAACAAATGTAATGTAACATGCATCTATCATGTACCATAAAATATGCCAAATTTAGATACCATAACATCAATTCTGAGTAGATAATAATGTACCATGTATCTATACCATATCATCAATGATATACAAGAATGTTCCTCAAGCCAATATCATAAAGGTGTGCCTCTAAAAAAAAACCATAACATCCATAGATCAAATACCAAGAATATGTCTCAAGCATATATCACCTCAACCATAGCATCCCTATGCCCAAGAGGCCTTCAATATATTCCTTATGAATATTCCATACCATACATGAAGAGATCCTCAAATGAACACATAGAAAACATACCTTTACTCATGAAATATGTAGCATACCATTTCGGATTGTATCACAAACTTGGTGTAACTTCAAACCTTGTTGCATCCTGAGCCTAGTTGTCCTCTTCATATCTTTATTATCCTCATGGAACCAATACCTGCTATCTAGTAGGGCCTCATATGATGAGCCCTAGACAACCCATGGGGCTGCCTCATGGGACAAAAAGAGTCTAAACCAGGGGGGTCAACCAAACTAGGGTTTCCTCATAAATGTATGCTCTCCTCTACAACCCCGAAACTACCCCACTTCTCACTTGTTGTGTAACAAACCCGACCCCTAAATACCCTTTCTAGGGATTGGGCATCAAATTTTTTATCATTCAACTCATCTCAAATAATCTCTTTGAGGTATTCATCCTCTTCGACTCGTCTGTATCTTTCTAAATATTGTTACCGGCTCAAAATATGATCCCTGGTTTGCAAGATACAACCTCCCGAAGTTATCCAGATGTTATTAGTTGCAGTCTTCAGTGTTTATCACTGAACGCCCCTTTTCTTACTTCACGTATACTCCCATAAGTCCCAAAATATCTCCATGTGGCCTTGGCCATTCGACGATCAATGTTTTAAGTTTTCGGCGTTTGACGATCGATGATCAACATTGAATGTTTCGGCGTTCAACAATCGACGATCGCATTGAATTTTTTTAGCGTTCAGTAATTGACAATCATATTTGAACATCCCTATGCTATAATACTCCTCAAATATTCTGAACTGTCGAAGTCCCAGACTCCCAGAGTCTCGGTTTCATCACCAACCATGTTGGCCAGGAGGGCGCAAACCAGAGGCTGACATGCGACGAGGGCAAGGGATGACATGTGTCCTCATTAGGGGGTGACAGGTGTCATTCTCTAATAGGCATAAGGGGTATGTGAATGGCCATATCCCGGTGACACATGACACCTTAGTTGCGAGTCCACATCACACTGGATGATGTCAGTGAGCCGTGTCAGAGACCGACATATGTCCAAATCTCACGGTTGAGATCTATCCACGTAGACCCGTATATCCGTAGACCCGTATATCCACAGATCCCGTTACTTTGTGACTCCAGGATACAGATCTTACCAACTCCTCACATCAGAGATCCCCCGAAAATCCAACTCTCCAGACTCTCTAATCTAGCGCCACATGTCCTCATCCTATCAAGAGTAGAGATTCACTTCATCGTTCGCGACTTCGGAGTTTTCCACACTCTGAAGACACTTGGCCAAATTACTCCAGAGTACCAAGTATTTGAACTAAAGGATCTCCTACCATGTGGCCTCTCATCCAATGAGAGAATTTTGACAGGGGACAAGTGGGGGCCATGTGTCACTCCATGACACTTCTCAGTTGGTTGGGAAATAAAGAGGGGTTCTCAACAGAGTCCTTAGATAGACGACTAAAAGGGATCCTGAAAGATCATAGGATCAACGGTCTACATCACTTCATCAACAGGACATTCGAAATTATACATTAAACATCGACATTCAGTGTTATACGTCCCTATATCTTCACATTGATACCATCGAATACCCGAACTCTCAGATAGCCGTTGATTTTTTGACACGCATCCCTCTATTCTCAATGGTCCATATTAACTTCGCGACTCCAATATTCGGGAGTTTCGGTGCTATACCACTCCTAGTCTCCCAAAGTGGAACTTCATCAAAGTACTTAACACTAACCTTCCTAAGTTTGATCTAAAGGTTGAGAGAGATCTCCACTGGATCTCTAGATCTATAGTCCTAATCAATTTGTGACTCTGGTCTTTGGTTGTTTTTGAGGGTTGTGGAATCATAAGTCCCGAAGTTTTGAAGACAAAGTAGCTTCACTCCTTTCAGACTTGGAGAAAGGTTTCCAACATTGGGTCATATGGGATCACATTTGGATTCTAGGCTACACTCGGCTCTTAGTCAAGACTTGATTAAGGCCATGGGTATGATCCCTTGGTCACATGGGTGGAGGCTCTGAAGGAACACCCTTCTCCCATAGAGTTGAACTTGACATTCCCACTAAGGTAAAATCAAAAGGTCGACAGTACTTAAATGTTTCAGTTAATCCTACCCTGACTCTTCTACGGATTCAAATCCCATATCTCTTTAGCAGATAACTGAGGTAAATAGAAAACCAAGTAAAAAAATAACATCTTACAGAATAAAAATGAACATTTCTAATAACTTTTCAAACACTACAAGAATTAACCATAAACACAGACATTCAATCATCACATCCAATATATTACACAGAGTATGAAAATACTTATCAGAACTGGAAAATGTGAAGTGACTCCTAAAAGTGGTTCCTGTTTGCACCCAACCATAGGCATAACCACTCCTATTGAATTTACCACTGGCCACCCCTGAGATAGACCATTATTCTCTGAGAGAGATTCATTCTCCTTGCTCCATGATAGTCAGGGATGGAGGTTACTCTCCTCCTCCCACAGGATCTTGGAAACTGGATTCCTCTCCACCAAACAAGGAGGTCTATGCGAGAACTTCCTCAGTCACTCATCAACCTTGTTTATCATCTTGTAGCAAGACCCTACCCAAGGCTTCTTACATCCAAAAAAATCTTGCTTCTCAGTTTTTATCTCAACTCTAGAGTCGAAGCATGCTCACTTCTCCTCTGGATATTGTTCTCTCTACTCTGCTTCTTGCAGATCTGTATCTGTCCCCCAAATTACTTCCTTTCTTGATTTCCTCAGCAAGGTTGTGTGGGTCTGAATCCACAACTCATGGTCAGGAATGGAAGGCTTATACATGGGTACCTTGCCCCATATCCTCATTAATTCTTAAGGATGGCCTTCCAACTACCATCCTAACTGGTAATTCCTTTCTGGGTCAGAGGACTATTGAGAAATTACACCCAATAGGTACTGGTTTGGTGAGGGTCATCTCAACCATTATTAGTTTCCCTCACCATATCTCTCATAGAATCTGTGGTCTATCTTGGAAAACTCCCCCCTTTCAGCAGTTGTGAAACACATATCCAATTTCTATTAATAACAAAAAATTCATACATTGACCCTTTTATACAAAGGTTCATCAAATCAAACATTCACACATATCTAGTCCATCGTAGTCTCTTGGCCAGTTATAGTTATATTTACAAACTGGGGGAAACAAGGGTATTACAATCCCTCCCCCTTAAAGGAAAATTGTCCTCAATGCTCTCTTTGTTGATGTGCTTTGTATGTACAAAAGTAAATAAAAATGGATATGATTGTTCCATGGAATCCTCCATTTCCCATGTAGCCTCATCTAGGACAAAGTGTTTCCACTGCACCTTGACCTATGAAATGGTTATGTTCCTGAGTGGGGTTTCCTTCCTGTCTATTATGCATTGAGGTTCTTGTGGGAATTCTCCCTCGAGTTCCATCTGAATCATAGACTAGTCAATAATATGATTAGAATCATGTACATACTTCTTTAATAAAGAAACATGGAAAAAAATATGTGCCTTCACTCTGGGAGGAAGTGCTATCCAATAGGATACTAGTCCCACTCTATCCAAAAATTCAAAGGGTCCACGATACTGAGGCACCATCTTGGCACAAGCTCCCATCCTCAAAGAGATTTTCCTGGGTCTAACTTGGAGATACACATGATCCCCTGCTTTGAACTCTCTAGGAGTATGTTTCATGTCTTCATAGTTCTTTTGTCTATCCTGGGCTATATTCAGATTTTGTCTCATCTGAATTACTTGTTTTTCCATATCCTTTATCATATCTAGCCCGATTGTAAATCTATCTATTGGGTTGTTCCAACTTATTGGAATGTTGCCTTATCTTCCATAGAGGCCTTCAAAAGGGCTCATTTTTAATGACCCCTGATAGCCATTGTTGTAGGAAAATTCTACTAGTGGTAGGTAGTCCTCCCACTTCTTGGGTTGATGCATTACATGCATCCTCATCATGTATTCTAACACTTGGTTTACCCTCTCTGTCTTCCCATCATTTTTAGGGTGATAAGTTGTACTAAAGAGAAATTTCGTTTCAAAACCAGCAAACATAGATTTCCAAAAGTTTGAAGTAAATTTTTTATCTCTGTCAGATATAATTTCCTTAGGCATGCCATGCAGTCTAAATATCTCTTTCATAAAAATGTTGGAAATATCTATTGATTTGCAAGATGACTTGACGGGTATGAAGTGAGAAACCTTGCTCATTTTTTCCACAACTACCATGATGGCGTCGTTGTGTTTGGTTGATCTTGGTAATCATGTGATGAAATCAATGGATATGGTTTCCCATTTCCATTCGGGAATTGGTAGGGGACGCAACAAATCTGCTGGGTTTTGGTGCTCTGCCTTGACTTGTTGACATTCTAGACACTTAGATAAGTAATCAACTATGTCATTTGTCAGTCTGGGCCAATAAAATAGTTTCCTAGTGGCCATGATCATTTTTTGATAACCAAGATGACCAGTTTATGGTATTTTGTGTAGTTCATCCATTATGAACCTCTTCAAGTCATCACAATTTGGAATATACAATCCGCCCTTGTAAGTTAGCAGACAATCATTTAGAATCTGATATCCTTCATACTTCATCCCCATGGGATCTTTCTTTAGGTATGATGTCATGGTCTTGAAAAATGCATTTGTTTCTTGTGAAATTTTTACCCTCTCTTTGATGTTTGATTCATTGGCACTTACAACTACCACATTAACTAATTTCATACTTATACTAAGGGCATCAACCACCCTATTCTCCTTCCCTTTGATATGTTTGATTTCAAAATCAAACTCACTAAGGAGAGCCATCCACCTATCTTGTCTCACATTGAGTTTTGGTTGGTCAAATAAATACCTTAATCCACTATGGTATGTCATAAGTACAAATTTTATACCTAAGAGGTAATGCCTCCACATTTTTAAAGCATGCATTATGGCATCCAATTCCATATCGTAGGTCACATAATTGACTTCATTGTCATTAAATTTTATGGATTCATATAAAATCACATGTCCTTCTTACATAAGGACTCCTCTGAGCCCTTCCTTGCAGACATCTATACACACAAGAAATTCCTTGTTTGGTTCTTCAATCTTCAGTACAGGCACATTGGTTAGAAGGTATTTCATCTCTTGAAATCTTTCTTCACATTATGATGTCCAAATGAATTTAACCCCCTTTTTCTAAACAAAGGTGATTGGGCAACCAATCTTAGAGAAACCTTTTATGAGCCTCCTATAGTATCCTACTAGGCCCATCAAGGATCTGATATCTGACACATCCTTTGGGGTAGGCCAGTCCATGATGGATTTAATATTTCCAAGATCAACTGCCACTCCTTTCTCAGAAATAACATGGCCTAAGTAATGGACTTGTTTCTAGAAAAAATCACACTTACTAAGCTTAGCATAAAGTTTATGTTCTCTTAGTACTTGGAGTACTAGATTGAGATGTTCTTCATGTTTTTCCCTATTATTGGAATATATTAGGATATCATCAATGAAAACCAATACAAACCTATCCAAGAACTTTTTGAATACGTTGTTCATTAAGCACATAAAAGTGGTTGGTGCATTGGTAAGCCCAAATGGCACCACCACAAATTCATAGTGACCATACCTTGTCCTAAAGTCTATGTTGTGGATGTATTCATCTTTAATTTAGACCTGATGGTATCCAAACCTCAAGTCAATATTGGAGAATATTGTATCACCCCTTAATTGGTCAAAAAAGTCATCGATCCTTGGTAAGGAATACTTATTCTTGATGGCCATATTATTGAGTTGTTTATAATATATGCATAGTCTAAGTGTGCCATCTTTATTTTTCACAAACAAGGTTGGCGCTCCCCATGGAGACACACTAGGTCGAATGTAGCCTTTGTCCCACATCTCCTTCAACTGTAGTTTGACCTCAACTAGATTTGGTGTACTCATTCTACAAGGTGTTCTAGACATTGGCACCACTCCTAGTACATGTTCTATTGAAAAGTGAATATCCCTTCTTGGAGGTAGACCTAGTACCTCTTCTGGGAATACATCTTTATATTCTCTTAATATGGGATGGTCCTCTAGATTGCTTTTGTCATTCTCAACAAAGTTCAATACCTGTATAGCATACAAGGGACATACCTTTCTGAAATACTTCTTCACTTGGAGGGATGATATTTGTCTCAATGATATAGGCTTTTGAATCCCTTGTAGAGTTACCCTTCTTCATTTTCACACTCCAAAGTCTTACTGTAACAATCCAACTTGGTTTTGTGGGCAGCCAACTAGTCCATGCCAATAAGTAGGTCATAAGATCCTAAAGGAAGTATGTTTAGGTTCACTTGGGTGGGCAACCCACTTATAACGATTTGGCATGCTGGTATGATCTCTGTTAGTTTTCTTTTGGTTCCAGTGGCCAGTTGTACCAACCATGATTCAACATGTTTAACTTGTTGAAATTTACACTTCTCAACAGTTTGAGGGGAAACATAACTCAAATTAGAACCAGGGTCAATTAAAATGGAAATAGGATGGTTGGAAATTGTACCTTCCATGTCCACCACTGAAGCTTGGTGGTCAGATTGTCTATTATCCAAGGCTGCATAAATTTGTGGCATGCTCCTAGCCACATCATTGATTGTGGAAGCCTCTTTGACATTGTAGACCCTTTTATTGCTCTGTTTCCTATGTGGACAATCCCTCAATATATGTTCCTCTCCACAACCCAACATTTCAAGGGTTCTCTCTTCATGTTATCAGTATTACTTGGAACTGCTCCAAATGGTTTATTTCCACTTTGGGATGGAAAATTTTGTTGATACACACTTCTGGTAAGAAGGCTCATCCTAAAGCTCTTCCCATGGTTCTTAAATATGGAGGGTTTAAACCCCTTCTTCTTGAATCCCATTTTTTTTTCTTCTTCCATTCTTCATGGGGTTCTGTCTTATTCTTGAATTGATCATAGAAATACCTGTCTTTTAAAATGGTATATTCTAAGGTCTTTGGCTTGTCAAACTCAATTCTATCTCGGTAGGACTGAGGTAATACATTAATAAATAGTTGCATCTTTACTTTTTCATCCTTTATGTAGGGCACATACCTCATCATCTCAAGAAATTTGTTGATATACTCATCTATGGTGAGTTGTCCCAGCTTAAGTTCATAGAACTCATTGGTCTTCCCATCAAAGTACTTTTCTGATAGATACTTCTTGAATTATTTCTCAAATTGTTTCCATGACAAGTCCTTCTCATGGATTCTTTTCACATTCCTAAGGTCCTCCCACTAAATGGAAGCTTTCCCATTCAGGTTGAAAATGGCTATCCGATCCTTTACATTTTCAGAGTAGTTATGGACTCTAAAGTACTTCTTCAAGTCGAGTAGCCAAACTTTTGCTTCTTCCCCCTTCTTAATCTCTCCATAAAAAGGTGGGAGGTTTGGATTTCTTGAACTCTTAAAGGTCATGACTCTTGGAATGATTCCTCTTTTTTCCTCTCATATGAGAATGTGAAGTAGTTTTTCCACTAGAAGATCCTTTGGATTTGTCAGTGTCCTTAGAGGAACATTCTGGTGAGTGTCTCTTGGATCCATGTTGGGCCTTCCTTGAGGTGCTCCTCTTGGTGTGGCCACTTTCCAGACCATGATTTTGTATCTCAGATGGACTTGGAATTTTCTTAGTATGATGCCTCTCCACATGAGTAGCAGCTGGACCATGTTGAATTTTCCTTTGTATATATGATAGAATTTGCACTAGGATTGCATTAATTTCAGCCTTCTTTTCCTGCTCCTTTATAAACCTTTCATTTTCATCCTTATAACTCTGTAATTATTCCATGAGGATACTTACAGTTTCGGCCAAATATAGAGGGGTTTCCACCGCCCTCCTTTCATTAGATTATTCTTCTCTATTGTGGGAGCTTTCCTCCAACTCATGGTGTGTCACCATCCCTTACACTGTATTTTTCTCATTGTTCACTGACTACTTGAGTGCTAACAAAACATTTTATGTTAGTTACTAATATACCATTTCATGAACAACACATATTATTGCAAAGTGAAGTTAGCTTCTTTATTTGGAAACATTAGCAACATATCTCTCTACTGGCTAACTGAGGTAACGAAAACCAAGTAAAAAAATAGCATCTTAAAGAAGAAAAATGATAATTTCTAATAAATGTTCAAACACTACAAGACTTAACCACAAACACATACATTCAATCATCACAAACAATATATTACATAGAGTATGAAAATACTTATCAGAACTAGAAAATGCGAAGCGACTGTTTAAAGGGGTGCCTATTTCCACCCAACCATAGGCACAACCACTCTTGTTGGATTTACAATTGGCCACCCCTGAGCTAGACCATGATTCTATGAGAGAGATTCTTTCTCCTTGATCCACGAAAGTCAAGGATGGAGGTTACTCTCCTCCCACAGGATCTTGGCAACCAGATTCCTCTACACCAACGAAGGAGGTCTGCGTGAGAAATTCCTCAGTCACTCGTTAGCCTCGTTTATCATCTTGTAGTGAGACCCTGCCCAAGGCTTATTACAGCCAAAACAAGCTTGCTTCTTAGTTTTTCTCTCAAATCCAGAGTCGAAGCATGCTCAATTCTCCTCTAGAGATTTTTCTCTCTACTATGCTTCTTTCATATCTGTCTCTATCCCCATAATTAATTCCTTTCTTTCCTTCCTCAACAAGGTTTTGTGGGTCTACATCCTCAACTCGTGGTTAGACATGGAAGCCCTACAGATGGGTACCCTACACCATCTCCTCATTAACTCTTGAGGATGGCTTTCCAACTACCAGCCTGACTGGTAATTCCTTTCTAGGTTAGAGGACTATTGAGAAATTACACCTAGTAGGTATTTGTTTGGTGAGGGTCATATCAACCATTATTGGTTTTCCTCACCATCTCTCTCATTGCATCCATGGTCTATCTTGGAAAACTCCCCCCTTTCAGCAATTGTGCAACACATATCCAATTTCTATTAATAACATTGACCCTTTTATACAAAGGTTCATCAAATCAAACATTCACACATATTTAGTCCTCCATAGTCTCTTGGCCAGTTATAGTTATATTTACAAACTATGGGAAACAAGGGTATTACATGTCACTACATAATATTTCATCATTGTTATAGAAAACATTTCCTCACCCCATGCAACTTTCTTGGATGGCCTTTCCATTTCCCTATGCAGACTTGAAGTCCCCTTTTTAACCTTCCAGAGAAAAAAAAACAAAGTTTTCCACATATACGCATCCTACCAGTTAAACAAAAAGTGTATACACAGGTTTCTCCACTACAACCCACATACATCAGGTTTGGTGCTCAAAATTAAAAATTATGTTGGGTTTCCATGTCACATCACGATATCCATGATCCTTGACCTTCCATATACTGGAAACGCTTCAAATCATCCCTACAGTTCCATTTGAAGGCTATAAATTGAGCCATATCCAAGCTGTGGAAAGGAGGAAAATTCAAATTTTGAGAGATAAGATACTCTGGAGAAATTTCACTTCACATTGAGTCTACATCCCTTTATCCTTGAAAGTATGAACTCATTGTTCAACCCCCAAGATCTTCGTTCTTTGATGGAGAACCTCATTATCTCATTTATATGAGCTTGCATTTGGTGGATTATTGAAGTGGTGGAGGACTAGTTGGAGGGAATTAGTTTCTTGGTTCTAAGACGTGTCAACACACAATTTTTTCACCTATATACTTTTGTTGATTATTTTAATAGAAATACTCTTTTCTTGTCCAATTGATATGTTGAAAATATTTGAATTATTATTCCATGGGCGTGTTTTTCATGAAGGTTAATGGATTATGCTATTTTATATGCTAACAATATATATTATCACCGTATGCTTTTGTATCCTAGTTGTTGAGGACAAGTTGTAGGTATAAAGCTTTAAGTTGTGTTCTCAATGGTGGTATTCATCGAACACCCGAACGAGGTAGGCTCTTGACCTTGTCTTGTTAGAATTTTATTTATATAACATACTTGGGATTAGAGTCGATTCATGCGTGTCATTCCGTTTGTTGTGGTTTACCCCAGGCCATAGAGAGATTTTCCTCGTAACAGAATTGGATACCATACTGGGAATTGAATCTTTTGTTTGGGGTTTGGAGTGTTTTTATCCTTGACTTGATCTCTGTTAGCCTAAGTTTCCTTATCGCCTAATTGCTTGAAAACTTATTTTTACTTTGCATCTAGGTTTCTTCACTTAATCCTTTCCCTGGCATTGTTTTACTACATATACATAGTTTTTCCCTTGACAGGCACATAGATAAGCGAGTTGTCCTTCTATAGGGCACATACATACGTGTGTTTTTCTAAAACAGTCGAGTACATCAGCTTTTTAGGCTTACTGGAGGAGTTTAGTGTTTTTTGAGTGAGTTTGGTTGGTTGTTGAGTCTTCTTGGGTCTATGTCCTAACTGTTGAGTGCTTACAGAGTGATAGAAATCCTTCTTATTGTTGAATTTTCAGGCGGCATTCTTTCTTATCATATTTTTCATTGGTTGTCCTTAAACATTGGTCTGAGTGTTTTCTTATTGGTATCCTGCTTGGCTTGTCTCTTTTTTCTTGCAATGGGGTCTGTATGTGAAGCTATTATTCAGTCCTTGCATTTTCTTTTCTTTATAATGAAAATACAAAAAAAATTGCTCATTTTTCATTATGGCATTTTCTCTTTTGATTATTTAGTATTGATTTTGACATATGTGGAAATATTGCATTTTATTGAAATTGTAGAAATTGCATTGAAAGATGCATTTAAAAGCATACTATCTCTTGAGAATTTAAGATTAGGACCTAGTAGTATTTTTATTCATTTCTTTGATATGTTGAGTCATAATATCATCAGTTTCATGAACACACATATTGAGTAAGTAAAATCCATTAAAAGTAATGTTGATTAACTCAAATTGATTAGAAACAATTTTGTTTTTCAGGGTACACAAACAAGCATAGGATATAGGTCCTTGGAATAGGATTTTGTGAGTAAACTTTTCCAAGGCTATTAAACTAAACATATGTGTCTGAACAGGGAGTGGTGAAATCCATTATGTAATTAGTGGCATCATGAGGCTCCACCCAGACCGAAGTTAAGAACGAGGTTGCATGAAGTTGGTTGCAGAGATAACCCTCTAATACCTTCCTAGCATCAGAGATATTTTTGTGGTTTCATTCATATATGGGGGACTTTCTAGTACCTTTACCTCCATGAGAGGTGGCACTTTCAAGATTTTAGGCTTTGTTACCCTGCCCAACGGTGGACCATACTTACGATGTAACACACCCCGCCACCCATAGGACGGGGTATGCTACTTTCAAGCCCACCCTTGGACTTATTTCGCTTACCGATACATTTTTAAATTATTAAGGACACATAAAATAAAATATCTAACAACATGCACAACAATAACCAACAAGCATGCGCATTCTAAAGATTCAATTAAACGATAAATAAATACACAGTGGAATACATTCATATACAGATAAATAATACAATAACAAAGAGCACTTATCTTTATAAAAGAAGACACCAACTGGTTGCAGAACAAGGATGTTCCACCCAACTGTAGACACTACTACTCCAGATCTCAACAACAGTGTCACCCCCGAGACATGGCTATGAATCCACAAGGACGGTTCCAAAGTGTTACTTGGCTTCCCGAACCAGTCAGCACTCAAGCTCTCACAAGATTTCCTAGCACTCACAGCAATCCAAGTACCCAGCTCTCTTCTACCCAGCTTGCACCACCCAAGAGAATGGACCTCCACCCTTCTCTGCCACGGAGTCCCTCAGGCATTCCTTCTCCTTCCAGGGCTCCATCGCAACTGGTGCATAATCACCATGCTGGAACTCTTAGGACTCACAACTGTGAACAAATTTGGACACATGCAAATGCATCCCAGATGTACAGGCCTCAATTCATGGATAGATTACACCAACAACCACTACAACCAAGAATACTGTGGCTACTCTTCAGTAGTTCATTTCCTTTCCCCAAGCCAAGAAACAATTGAGGAATATGAACAGGTGATGGAAATGAATGGAGTGAGATCTCCACCCAAGGTGCGAAACAGTGAATAATCAGTGAATGAATGCGTGATGGAAAGAATGGAATGAAAAATGAAATAATAAGTGAATGAGCGAACGAGCTAACCCCCCAATCAGACCAGGGATGGGTTTAAGTATTTTTGTGAGGAATCAAGAACCTCTTGGCCTTTTCCAAGAATATCACGTAACTGATCCACTCCCTTAGACAAAAGGGTAATTAAAATAGGAATAAAAATTTATCCCTTAGACAAGCCCCCTCTCTTGTGGAATCATAGCCCCCTATAAATCTAGTCCTTGTCCGTCTAGCAGCCAACGATGTATATTATTAATAATGATCAAAACATTACATTTCTTGGGAACACTGGCCTTTTAAAAATTGTTTGGGCACTCTATCCTCTCAGTGTTGCAACAATACATTATTTAATATCGGGCTCAAAACCTGTGGTGTTACATCCCCTCCCCCTTATTTTGTCACTGTCCTCAATGCATATACAAAATAGAGATCAAAATATCAATATTTATTCAAAAAGCTACAGGTACTCTACCCGCATGGAATCTTCATGCTCCTAGGTAGCATCTCCAGGACCATAGCAAGTCCACTGAACTTTTACCATCTCTATAACTCGATTCTGGAGCATTTTGACCTTTCTGTCCAATACCCACACTAGTTGAACCTGAAAGTCTCCCTCTGTCTCTATCCGAATCAGATGCCAATCGATAACATGCTTAGGATCATGTACATATTTATTTAGTAAAGAGACATGAAATACATTATGCACATTCATGGAACCATGCAATGCAAGCATGCATGCAACTGGCCCTATTCTATCCAATATTTCAAATGGACCACAGAATCTAGCTACCAGCTTTGTACAACTACCCAATTTCAAGGAGATTTTCTTGGGCTTCACTTTCAAAAGTACATTCTCCCCTACTTTAAATTATCTAGTTGTCATGTTCTTATCTACATAAAAATTTTGTTTGTCCTGAGCTGCCTTCAAATTCTACTTGATCTTAACCATCTGGTCTTCCATATTCTTGATAAACTCTAGCCCAAGTACCACTCTATCTACTAGGTTGTCCCAGCTCACTGGAGTATTTCATTTCCTACCATACAAGGCTTCAAATGGGATCATTCTCAATGAATCTTGATACCCATTATTATATGCAAACTCAACCAAGTGTAAGTAATATTCCCACTTAGATGGATTATCCATCACATACATTCTCAACATATATTCAATTACTTGGTGGACCCTCTCTCTTTGTGCATATGACTGTGGATGGTATGATGTGCTAAAGTTTATATTTGTACCAAATCCTTTAAACAATCCCCTCCATAAATTGGAGGTAAAATTTTTATCTCTATCCAAGACAATTGTCCTAGGTATCCCATGCAACCTAGAAATCTCCCTCATGTAAATTTTTGCAATATTAGTCGTTGTATGTGTTGTTTTTATAGGAAAAAAATGAGAATCCTTTGTTAATTTGTCAACCACCACCATGATTGAATCATGTTGCCTTGTTGTCCTAGGTAATTTAGTTATGAAATCAATGGTTATCACTTCCCATTTCTTCTCTAGGATTGGTAATGGCTGCAACAAACCCGCTGGGTGCCTATGCTTAGCCTTCACCTTCTGACATTCCATACATCGAGCGATGTAATCAGCCACATCCTTTTTCATTCCTAGCCAAAACAATTGGCTTCTTACTACTTTAATCATTTTCTGGTAATCGGGATGTCCAGCATAAGGAACATCATGCATTTCCTTCAATACCAAATTCCTCAGTTCTTCGGAACTAGGAACATAGATTCTATTCTTATGCATGAGTAATCCATCTTCCTTTATCTCACACTCCTTTATTTTCGGTTGTACTTCTCCTTGTTGTAATCTTTCCTTTACCTGCAGGTAATGCGGATCTGTAACAAGATCATCTAAAATTCTTCTCTTCAAGTCTGACTGATGCATACTGACAACAGTAACATGCATGAGATGCACTCTTCTACTAATTGCATCGACAACTTTATTCTCTTTTCCTTTGATATGCTTGATATCAAGGTCATATTCACTTAAAAATTCCATCCATCTTGTTTTCCTGGCATTCAAGGTTGGTTGTTCAAAATGATACTTCAGGCCAATGTGGTCTATCCTTAATTCAAATCTCTTCCATATGAGATAATGCCTCCACATCCTCAAGGCGTGGACAATGACAACAAGATCCAAGTCATGTGTGGCATAGTTCCTCTCATGTTCCTTAATCTTTCTGGAATCATAACCAATGACATGTTCATTTTGTGTGAGGATTCACCCAAGTTATTCCTTACATGCATATGTACATACCACACAAATTTCATTCAAGTCAACAATATTTAACACAGGTGCACTATTAAGTAATTCCTTCAGCAGATTAAAATTCCCTTCACACTTAGGTGTCCATTCAAATTTAGTTCCCTTCTTTTGAAAAGAAGTGATGGGATGAGAAATCTTAGAGAACCCTATTATGAACCTTCTATAGTAACCAGCTAATCCCATAAAATATCTGACTTCTGACACATTTTTGGGTGTCGGCCATCCTCTAATGGATTCAATCTTCTCTGGATCTACTACTATGCCCTTCTCTGAAATAATGTGTCCCGACTAATGGATCTTCTTTTGATAAAAATAACACTTACTTGGCTTGGAATACAACTGATTTTCTCTCAGCACTTGCAATACCAGTCTTAAGTGATGTTCATACTTCTCTTTATACTTGGAATAGACAAGTATGTCATCCAAGAATAGTATGACAAACTTATCCAAATAATTTATGAATGTGACATTCATTAACCACATAAAGACAACTGGTGCATTGGTCAATCCAAATGGCACCACTACAAATTCATAATGTCCATACTTGGTCCTAAAGGTTGTCATATGAATTCCTTCTTCCTTGATCCTTACCTGATGGTATCCTGACCTTAGGTCAATCTTTGAAAATATCTTTCCTCCTCTTAGTTGATCAAATATGTCATCAATTATGGGTAGAGGATACTTTTTCTTTATAGTATACTTATTCAGTTGTCTAAAGTCAATACACAACCTCAAGGTTCCATCCTTATTTTTGACAAAAAGTACTGGTGCTCCCCAAGGTGAAACACTTGGACGTATGCATCCTTTCTTCAACAATTCCTCCTACTACATTTGTAATTATTTTAACTCTAGTGTGCTCATTTAGTAAGGTGTTTTTGACACTAGGGCATCTCCAGTCACTAAATCAATTGAGAAATATATCTCCCTTCTTGGTGTAAACCTTGGTATTTCTTGGAATACATCTTCAAATTCCTGTAGTACCGAGAAATATTCAAGGCTTGGCCCCTTCGTATTTTCTAGCTCTTCAGTCGTAAGGATGAAATAGCCCTTATAGAGATGGATCTTGGAACTCCTTTCACAGTGTTTTGTTTTCCATCTTCATCAAGACATGTAAATGTCTTTCTATGACAATCTAGGACAACATGATGCTTTTCCAACCAATCCATTCCAATTAGAATATCATAAGACCCCAATGGTATGATATTTAGATCAACACTAGTATTCACACCGTTACGACTTATGGAACAACTTATGGCCATATCATGGATTTTCCTTTTGGTTCCAATGGCTAACTGAACCAAACTTGATTTTCCAAGATTACTTTTCTCCAAATGTAATCTATCCACTATTTTAAGATAAATGTAACAATGAATTTATCCCGAATCATTTAAAATAACAACAGGATGATTTATGATCTTACCTTCCACCTCGATCATATTGGACTAGCACTCTGATTTTCAATCATCTAAAGCTGCATAGATTCTCCCATATCTTCGACTGTTGTATCCTCTTGGACGTGGTGCACAATCTTCACTCTTTCTTTTATGTGTGGGAAATCCTTGTACAGGTGATCTTCCTTGCATCCCCAACATTGGATTGGTGGTTTTCCCCTTTCTCCCAAGGAGTCTTCTTTCTTGGATTCACCCTTAGCATACTGATCTTGATGATTTCTATTAGGCTCATTCCTATTGAAGGGAGACTTGAATCCTTTCCTCCTCTGATCAGACTTCTCCTTCTTCTTATCCTTCCAAGATTTTTGCAGGGATTCTCTCCCCTGGCCTTGCTCATACATGTATTTAGCCTTCCTAATGGCCTCAGTAAATGTATTGGGCTCATCATACCTAATATTTTCTTTATAAAAGCATGGAAGTCCACTCAAAAACCTATGTATCTTTACCTTTTCATCGTTTATAAACCCAACATATTTTAACAATCCCAAGAACCTCTTCTCATATTCTTCCATAATCATGCTTCCCAGTCTAAGTTCAAAGAAATCTTGCATTTTCTTTTCATAGAAATTCTCTGAGAGGTACTCCTTATGGAAGTACTTCTTGATCTACTTCCAAGTGATCTTACTCTCATTAATATGTTTAACTTTCTTCAGTTGATCCCACCACATTGCAGCTTTCCTGTGTAATGGTAGGTGGAAATCCTGGCTTCTAGGTTTGATGAATAGTTATACAATTGAAAATACCTCCTGAGTCCAAGAAACCATGCTTCATAATCATCTTCCCTTTCTTTTTCACCATCAAAGGAGGGTGGTTTAAGCTTCCTCGGCTCTCCTTGCAAACTGTCCACTTCATGTCTCCTTCTCTGGTGCCTAATAGGAGACACCTCTGGACTGCTTATGGAATCTTCTAATGAATAAAAATTTATTTCTGAGTAAGGAGGTGAGTGGTTTCTATGAGTTCTGCTAGCACTTCTCGAATAACCAACTCTTCCATCACCCTCTCTTCTTTCATGAAACATGCCTTCTTCCTCTTGTTTTGAGTTTGATCCCTTCTTTGTTTGCCTTTGCAACATATTTAAGCTATGCAACACTCGAGCATTTATATGACTTTTCTCTCTCATCAGTCTCTCATTGTCTTCTTTGTAGCTCTGCACTTCTATTTTCAGGCTTCTTACAGTTTCTATTAATGTTTCCTTCTCTCCTCTTCCCTTGCATCCATTGGACTTTGTCTCTGCATTACCAACTTTGGTATTCTGGCCTTCGACCTCTCTCTCATGGATGGAGGCTTCCTCACCTTCTCCCATCTCTCGAATCTTCATTCTGAGCTGATATGTTTAATCTCTTAATTCTGCAAAATGTGCAAGTGACCATTTTGTTAGAATTATGGATATGATAAACAAAATTTGTCAACAATGCCACAAGTTCTTTTTCTTCTCAATTCATGAAGAACACAAATGTATCAATCTACACCATATAACACTTCCATGTTATCCCTTAGCCCATACATAATTTAATTCTGCATAACCACTCCCTTCAAACCACTTCCCCAGGTGACCACGGCTCGAAACCGATGCCAAATCCTTCATGGCGCTTTCTGAGTTAGAAATTACTATATTGGAGATCATGTGGTTGAAAATCGATCAAGGGATGAGATCGACGGTCAATAGTAATTGAAGGTTGACAACGTGCTCTCTATTTATCGGAGAGCTTTGTCCCTGCCATCTAAAAATTTCTCACCCACATCTCCTTTAAATCGCAGTCGTTGCTCCATTGTCCCAATGAGATCAATAGCGCTGGAAAATAGCGGGCTACGAACTAGCACATCCGCTAATTTTTCCTCCTCTCCCTGCAATGGTCCCCCACCATTGATTTTCCATTCACAGATCAACGACTATCCATGGGTCCTTATTGCTTAGTGCCCTGTTCCAATATCACACTAACATGTGCTATCTCCTTCCTTTCCTGTGACCTTGGACTATGACCCATGGCTTACCCTCTTGGCAATTCGCAACTTCAGAACCTTCAGCTAGGACCATATCAATGGTCCTCTTCATTATTCACAATCAAAAATCGATACCCACTTCAGGACTCCACACTTCAGGATCTCGACACTTTCGACCTCCGCTTTCCCCCGGAATACTCTGTACCTAAAGTTCTAGATCATGCACCATGCGTCCAACTCAAATCAATGGATCTAGTCCACTTCGGGACTTCACCCTTCGGAAGTATCAAATTCCCCCGCTTGCTTCCTCCCGGAACGCTTCCACCCAGAGTTCACGATCTACCGACACATGTCCTCCCACAGATCGACGACTATGAATTGCTTTGGATCTTCAGGCTTCGAGAGTTTCAAACTCTTTGCCTTCACTTTCTCCCGGATTTATTTCACCTAAATTCGATGATCTTTCGACACGTGTCTTCTCACAGATCAGTGGCTATGAATCCTTTCGGCTCTTTGGGATTCGAGAGTTTCAAACTCTCCGCCTTCACTTTCTCCCGGAGTGATTTCACCCGAATTCGACGATCCATCGACGCGTGTCTCTCACAGATCAGCGTCTGTGAATCGCTTCAGCTCTTTGGGATTCAGAACTTCAGGATTAGGGAGTTTCTATACTAGAACACTCTAATTCTCCCGAAATCTGAATTCCTGAACTGGCCAAATTGTCGTCGCATGTCTCCCTTATCGGATGGTCTGCATTAATTTCGGACTTTCGGCCTTCAAGAGTTTTGCCTTTTCACATCCTTCTTTCTTCCAAAGTGATTATCCGCTAGAGCGTAGGATCTACTGCCACATATCCACTTCGATCAATGGTTTGGATCTACTTCGACTCTTTAGAGCTTCAGGATTTGGGAGACCTTTACTCACTCAGCTTCTTCTTGTTTCCTCCCAGAGTACGAGATCGCCTGACACATTTCCCCTGCTTGAATATCAACAACCATGAGTGATTGTAGAGACTCAACTCACTCACTCTTTAATTTCCTTGTTGATCTCCACAAAGTGAAGATGCTCATATATAGTGGGATCGATATCCATCGTTGATTTGTTGATCTAGAAAGATCAATGATCTTAAGTGATTGCGGGCTCACAACTTGTAGAAACTTTAATTTTATTCCCGATCCCCACAATGCCTCCCCACCGTCGATTTCTCTCCAATGAGATCTGACGGTTGTGAATTAATCTTTTCTTCACCTTCATCGGATGAACCTTATTCACCTTCCCTCTGATCCAACGATCTTGGATCTCTCTTGATCCCACAGTGGTGATCGCTCCCAAATTTGAAAGGGATGGTCACGATCCGTTGAACCCTTAAAAAGGATCTCTGACGTTCTATATCATGCGTATATTCTTCAATGCCATTCCTCCTGAGATTTTCAACTTCACAGTCATAATTCGATCTCAACCACGAGACGCTGACCAACAGACCTGGCCCATACTAGCCTGGTGTTTCAACTAGAAGCTATGATACCAATCAGTAACACACCCTGCCACCCACAGGTCGGGGTATGCTACCTTCAATCCCACCCTTGGACTTCTTTCTCTTACCAATACCTTTTTAAATTAATAAGGATGCATAAAATAAAATATCTAACGACATGCAAAACAATAACTAGCAAGCATGCATATTCTAAAGATTCAATTAAACGATAAATAAATACACAACAGAATACATTCATATACAGATAAATAATATCATAACAAAGAGCACTTATCTTTATAAAAGAAGAAACAAATTGGTTGCAGACCTATTGACGGGCATATGTGACACACCGTGAACTGGAAGAATAGATCCAGACCAGGGTTGTCTAATTAAACCAGGCCATTTGGTGTGATCTATTCTGACAGGTTTAATGGCTCAGTTAGCCAACTAGGATCCTAAAACAAAGAAAAGAAATAAACTACTCTAAAAATAAAACTATAATATTATGTATGTAAATCTAATTATTTACAAGTGTTTCCAAACATAAATACAAATGTGTGATTATAGACAAAGTATTTACAAAATGCAAGTTTTGGTGAATGTCTTGCGAAATCAATGTTTTGTAATTGTTTTTAAAAGCAGATAAAGAAAGCACATATTTTTTTATTTTTTGTTTTATAATCTAAAATCTAAGAACTTAATAAGATACTAACAAAACATAATCTGAAACAAGGATAGAGTAATAGTCACAACCAATTTAAACTGTCTTGTTTCACTAATAAATAAACTAATAACATAAATTGAATGCTAATAAAGATAACCTGAGATTAGTCTCATATTGTGTCTATGTCCCTGTGCAATCCAAATGTCACACACCCACTACGGCAAAAATAAAATTTTCGCTCTTCCTCAAGGGATAGAATCCCCAAATTCCTACGGGGGCCTAGCGCAAGCTAGCTCTTCCCTTATCCACCTCCATGTGATCGTTGGTTATGACCACAAGCCAAGCCAAGGGGCGCCTTTCGCATTTCACGACTCAGTGATGCAAGAGAGTCAAGTCTTTCGACTCTTCAAACCCCGAAACCTGAAATCTTACCTTCAATGTGATCGACGGCTGCGAATCTCCGCTTGATCTGACGGTCCTGGCCGTATCGGGATTTCGGTAACCGGGAGTTCGAAATGAAGCAACCCAAAACACTAGTCACTCCAGTCCCCGAACTCTGATACATGAGTTCTTGTATGAGATCCAACGATCCTCAATGATTTGGATCCAATGGTCCAGATCTTTTCAGAGTTTCGTGAACCGGGAGTTCACGATGTAGCGACTCGAAATCTCTTGTCACTCCAATCCTAGAATTCTTATATGGGAATTCGTGTATGATATCAACGACCCTCGTTGATATGGATTTGATGGTCACTATCCCTCCTGAGCTTAAGGGTGTTGAAAGATACTCGGTATTAATCCCTTCGTTGTTCTACGAGATCCAATGGCCCACGGGATTTCGGAGCTTTCCTCGAACTCTGACCGCTCACCACACGTCTCCTCCAATGGATGGTCCAGATCCGGGTTAGATCGATGACCCAGAAGCCCCGTGATATAACGACTATGATCTCTCTTAAACCAACGACTAGGATTAAGTCGTGATTTCTCCACTCGCGAGTTCTAAGAACTCCTTCCATTGACTTGTTTCAGTGGCGAGTCAGCGAAATTCCTAACTCTCGCCACGTGTCCTCTACAAATGGACTGTCTAGATCTATCACGACCCAACGGTCGTGATTCGTTGTCGACGATTCCCCATCAAGAGTCTGTGGAATCCTTCTCCTGTGATTTCCCGGTTCTGAAACGCCAACCGGCAGCCACATGTCCCTCCGATGGATAGCTGCGACCTTTAGCCATGATCAACAGTTGTGATCTTTTTGGGATGATCAATGGTCACGATCAATACTAGCTTTCTCCTTTTTGGGAATTTGGGAGAGTCTTCACTCCTGTTTCCCCGGTGCCAAATCCCCAATGGATGTGGATCTTTGACACGCGTCCTCTAGGATGGACGATCCCGATGCTTTCAGGACTTTGACGAGTCCTCTCTCCCCTGCATGCACCAGCTTAAACCTCGTGTGCCTTTTCTGGATCCGATGGCTATTGGTCCCCTACGCTCGATCAGACGATTCAGATCTATTCTCCTGCACGCTCTTCTCCGACTATCTGGACGTAGGCTCCAGCGGTCCAGATTTTCTCCTGTGAATCGGTGATTCTCCTTTTAGGACTTTGGGGAAATCCTCACCTCTATTTCCCCGAATTGAACCAACGGTTCAGATCTGATTTTGATCACGATCTCTAACACTCCTGAGCTTTCATATGCTATGAAACCTCCAAAGGGTTTCTTGACCTCTGCACTCCATGCAGGGTCCTTGCACACAACAGTGTGATCCTTCCTAAGCTTGTCTAGGACTTAGGGAGTTCTAGGTTCGGTTTTCCTCACAGAGAGCCTGTGGCGATCTACACTACCTCTCCTAAGCTTAACAAACTTCATCCTCCAAGGACTCTAAACAATTAGGAGGGTTGGCATGCGTACATGAAACTGTGTCTGGGGTCGACGAACACACAGTTCGTGACTCTGCCTTATGCCTCCATAGGACACAAGCATTTACGAGTATAAAATCCTCAACCATATAATTTCTTACTGGCCTAGTTATACATCAAGCATAAATAAGGGGGATACAGTATATCCATTAATAAATAAGTACAATTCTTGAAACATACACCGTACCAATTCATACATAGTTACAGCTAAATTACACAAGGTAGGAAATCTCTTATCTATTACAGGTTGCCACCAACCAACTGACTGTGGGTGTTCATCCTTCCACTTGACCATAGGCTCAGAGGCATTGATTCTTAGCACTTTGGCCACCCCTGTGCCAACCATGATATCACCAGGGAGTTCTCACAGTTCTCAGGAGCTATGTCTCTGTCCCAGCTTCTGCTCGGGTCCTGTTCTCTGCAACTCAGAGCTTTCTCTTTCAGTTATGGCCTCGGCGAGGTTTCTCAGATGCTCTTCCACATCAATATTGAAGCCTTTCGTTTGTGATTCCACTGGAGCATCTCCCTTATGAGCTTACTCTCTCCTGTCCCATGTCTCCTCTCCCTTATTTATCCCCCTTACCCTGGAAGGTTTTTTCTGACCTATCATGTTCCTTCTATTAGAAGGATTCTTAGGTCTGCAGGTCACTGTGGTACTTTGGGCTGACAGCTCATGTTTCCATTTATGGGGGTGGTTGATTGTTCAACCACCATTCCTTTCTTCATTAACTAATTTATTTCCTTGGGATTCAAAGGAGGTTTGTCATCCTTATCAAGGGAGATTTGGGGTTATTTGATATATGAATCCTCTTGTATAGTTTTCACATTCTTCCTCTAGTGATATCATGGCCAATACTTTCAAGGCTTCACCCCCACAGTCAGTTATTGGCAACTCAAACAATAATACATTTACATTGTCCTCATGCATTAGCATGGTAATTCCTATTTTATGATTAATTACAAATTGGGGGAAAAAGGGTGTTACAATTCCCTCCCCCTTAAAGGAACACCGTCCTCGGTGTTCTTTCTCAAAACACCTGTCATGCCTTTCTCATTCAACCACTTTAGAAGTCTTGACCTTTGTCCTCAGTTAGGTCCTCTTTCAGGATCTTAGTCTTCGTCATCTGCCTTCAATAATTCTTGGACAATAACCACATTAATCACAATTTTTTGCGAAAACATCTTACTGTTGTTCAAAATTCAAAAGAAAATTTTCATAATCTTAGCACAATACTTATCTGTGCAGTTTGTGGATCTATATCCACATGGTAGTTTTGTTATCCATGCTCATCGCTTTCGTTGACGTACCCATTGGGTGCATGATTCTAATTCAATAGTTCACAAGAGATATCATGATTTCATCTTCCTTTCCAAGGTTTTTTCGCACGGGAAACTACCCACTGTGTGCATGATCCCAATAGTTTACAAGAATTATTAAGGTCTCCTCTTCCTTGCGGTCACTCACCCTCCAGGCCCAGGCTCAGGCATCCCCTACACTTTTATACAGTCCCTCAGGTGATCCATCTTTCCCTGCCAAGGTTTTCTCACATAGGAAAATTTTAGAGACTCTATCGAGTCTTACAGTCGAGGCGTCCCTCAGACTTGCTTTGCTGAGGTGTACCTCCGGCTTGTGTTACCTCAAAAAAATAATTTTCAGGCAATCATGGCTTATCACGGGGTTTTCATGGATCAACAGTAGCCTTTTTTTCATCATCTTCAACTTTGACAGCCTTTATTTGTTCCTTCTGGACATATCTTTTCTCCTCACCTGTGTCATAGGTATACAACATTCGTGAGACATCATTATAAATTCCAACTTTCATAATTTTTATTGCAAATCTGTCACCCATAGATTTTTCCAATCTCTTCTTTTATTTTCAGATATGTTCCGTACGAAACCAGATTCACAAGCATGGGACTTTCTTTCCCACAAAATTTTAGCTCAGCAGGAAATCGGTCTCCCTTATGGGCTTACAGCATTGCCATATCCAAGACTCTTTCTTCTTGCAATCATTCCTCAGCTAATCAAATTGTTAGTTCTCATGCACATACATTTTTATCGCACCTTTTCAACTTCATCACAACAATTTCAGAATTGTGCATACTAACAATCAAATTCACTTTCTCAAAAGGAAATACCATTCCTCGCAGTTTGGCTCAGCAGGCAATCGGTCTTTCCTATGGGCTTACCTCACTGCCATATCCATGACCCTTTTCTTCCTGCAATTCATTCTTTCCACAGCCAAACAAACTGTTAGCCTCATCTCAACATACCAAACTTTTCAAAATGTAATTCAACATTTCAAAAGGGTTTTAACAATTGTGCCAATATCCATGGCCACATTCATACCCAATGCATTCTTGCATTGTTTTT
>JZKD02S0232237.1:258782-271822 GCA_000966675.3 Picea glauca
TATCCAAGGCATACAACTGCCTTTCAAGTTTATGCATAACACTAAGACAATAAAATATTTCAGAAGGGGTTCTTACCAAATCCCTTCATACCTTGTGCCACACAGGCACAAATATATTTATACCATTTCTTGGCTGCTAGCACCCTCTTTCTATTTTTACCTCATCACCAATGCTTTATGGGGACTTTTACAACCCTGTCAACAATATTTCACTCACAACCTTCTCTTGGTCATTCTCTGTTTGAGGTTGCCCATCATTGGAAACTGTCTTCCTTAATACCTCCAATTCATTTCTATACACAACATGCATCATCATAGACACAATTACATTATTCGTAATATTAAACCAAATGCATGTATCATAACATTCGAATTCATAAACATCCTCAAATGTTTCCATAAGTGCAACACAACCAAATTTCGATTGTATCTTCGGCAATACAATCCTTATTACTTATGGTGTCAAGACCTTTTTATTTTTATTGGCATACCAGCTTTCTCATCCAAGGGAAAACATAATACGCAGCGAGGAAAGAGTTGAGGACTCTCCCCTTCTTCCAACTCTTCCTACACCGCCTGGGACTTTTCAACCCAACCGCGTTATCTTTAAGGCCTCACTATCTCTTCTCTACATTTGCAATTCTACTCCCTGTCGGGATCTTCCTTCTCTTTTCCTTGAGCCGCCTTGGTTAGGTCTCACCCTAACCCTTTTTGGGATACCACAACATGCTTTAATAGAAACTCTTTTCTCATAATGAATAATGAACATGTGCATCCTACACACTTCCATTCGGTTATCAGAATGGCCAATATTCAGTTGTTAGTCTTCTATTAATTACATGATTCTTTCAAAATGTAATCCAGGATTCTTATATATGGACAGGCCTTGTAGCCCATTGTCCAACCTTAAACAATTATTAGGGTTTTGAGTCTTCTCTTTTGACAAAGTCCTTACACAGTTCCTCCACCAGGAACTCCTTCGGCATGCAACTCCCTTGTTGCATATCCATCACTATTTGTGATGGCCTCAGTCTTGAGTTAGCTTTAGCTTTTTACTAAATATTCCCCTTAAGGAATATAAACATGCGTCTTTGTTAACTTACATCTATGACATACTTAACCATTTTCATAATCCTAAGTCTCCCTATAGTTTTCATAGTTATATGGTGCAGAAACCCCCCCTTTCTCTCCAAGGGTTGCGTGACCTCTCGGTTTTAGGATCTTCTTAGGACTGAACTGAAACAATCTTTGATTCCTAGTTGGAACCTATAAGAAACAATCCATGGGTCTTCACAAATTTCAGCCCGTGTGTACAAGCGCTTAAATGAAAGTCTCTTCCATGTGACCACACCTTGTGACCACACACTAAACCAAAAAGGTGTGTCGCAATTTCATGTATCGACAATATGAGTCAATCGACTCTTTGTCCTTCAAACTCTCGATACCCGAAATGATGAAATTTTGGATCAGATCAACGACCACCATCAACTCTCCAACCAATAGTTGTGATTATGTCATGATTTCACGTTTTGCGACCTCAGGACTTTTGTTATGAAGCACCCCGAATCCTTCGATCCCCGAAATTGTGAAATTTTGGAGTTCTTAATCTAACGCTCTTGATTCTTCCACAATTTGATAGCTCAGATCTCGTCGGGGTTTCGTGTATCGAGATTTCACGATTTCGCGTGTCACGAAGTCGAAATACATTTCACCTCCATTCTCCCGATCCCCGAAATTGCGAAATTCTCTCTGGACGATCAATGGTCCAGATCGCTCCTTGATCAACGTCTATGATCTTTTCGCAAATTTCTCATTGCTTCTTCCAAGCCCTTTGTTTTTGTGAAATTCTGGTATCTCCTTACAACTAACCAGTGCGCTACTTCTCCTAGATCGAACAACTTGAAACATTTCAACTCTTTCTAAATGGATTTTGACTCTCGATCTTATCCAATCTTCAAAATTCTTTTCTGAAGGATTTCTCATGCTCAATCCTCCGTACTTGTTCTTTCTTCGAACTTTAGTTTTCTGCGCTTCACCTTTGAACACTTCAACTCTTTGAAACTTAGGAACTTTTTCTAAGTGTTTCCTCTCGAGACTTAAAACCACTACTCCTCTTGGTATACTCTGTGCTCAACCTCCGGAGTTTTCAAACTTTAACATAAGCTTTATTCTATACGCACGTTTGGCATACAAAATTTCCCCGCTATCTCTTCTGAGCTTTTAAGTTACTTAAAGGACTAATCTCATAGTCATAACTCATATAGATGTTACCCTCTCTTTATGGGAACAATCAACAAGGGTCACTCTTGGGAATTAGAAATAGTCCCAAAGGACTCCTCTTAATCTTGTTTAAACAGATTATCCTTGTTTTCGATTCTAACCATTATAGGTCAGGTAATATGACCCTACATATTTTCATCAGTCCTCTCAAGCGTGAGGAGTTATATGCTCAGGGTTTAGTCTTTTAATAATGTAGTAATTATAAATTTCTAAGGATCCTACCAGTCCTTACCAGATTTCCTAAATCATGAAGGAGTTCTTCATGAGGATCTTAATTCTTACCTAACCAACCATCTCAATTGCAAGAGACTCTACCTGCTTTAGTAGGTAGCCATCATCACACTATAACAAAACAACTCAATTCATGTCCCTTTTCTGGCTCGTGTAGCTTCATAGAAAAATTTATTCCACCTCTGTTATTCATACTCAGGTCTTATCAATAATACTGATTAGTGCATCCCTACTCCTATAAGAGTAGTTATCATTTTGACAAAGAAACAATATAATTCCTTTGCTGGAATTCCGTAGAAATTCCCAAATTACAGTTTCATTCTGCAATCCTTCTCCTTAAAGAGAAAATGAAAATAAAAATATCTCCTTACGTGACTCGTACATGACCCCAAGCAGGTCAATTGTTGTAACCATGCTCTGATACCAATTTGTCACATACCCACTATGGAAAAAATAAAATTTTCGCTCTTCCTCAAGGGATAGAATCCCCGAATTCCTACGGGGGCCTAGCACAGGCTAGCACTTCCCTTATCCACCTCCATGTGATCGTTGGTTATGACCACAGGCCAAGCCAAGAGGTGCCTTTTGAATTTTGTGACTCAGCGATGCAAGAGAGTCAAGTCTTTCGACTCTTCAAACCTCGAAACCCTAAATCTTACCTTTGATGAGATTGACAGCTGTGAATCTCCCCCTGATCCGACGGTCCTGGCCATATCGAGATTTCGGTAACTGGGAGTTAGAAATGTAGTGACCCAAACCACTGGTCACTCCATTCCCCGAACTCCGATACATGAGTTCTTGTAGGAGATCCAATGATCCTCAAAAATTTGGATCCAATGGTCCATATCTTTTTGGAGTTTCGTGGACCGAGAGTTCACGATGTAGCGACTCCAAATCTCTTGTCACTCCAATCCCTGAATTCCGATTTGGGAATTCGTGTATGATATCAATGACCCTGGTTGATCTGGATCTGACGGTCACTATCCATCCTGAGCTTAAGGGTGTTGAAAGACACTCAGTCTTAATCCATTCGTTGTTCTACGAGATCCAATGGCCCACGGCATTTCAGAGATTTCCCCGAACTCTGACCGCTCACCACGCATCTCCTCCGATGAATGGTCCATATCCGAGTTAGATCGATGACCCAGAAGCCCTGTGATCTAATGGATGTGATCTCTCTTAAACCAATGACTAGGATTAATTCGTGATTTCGCGACTCACGAGTTCTAAGAACTCCTACTATTGACTTCTTTTAGCGGCAAGTCAACGAAATTCCTAACTCTCACCGCATGTCCTCTACAAATGGATGGTCCAAATCTGTCATGACCTAATGGTCGTGATTGGTTATCGACGATTCCCCATCAAGAGTCTGGGGAAGCCTTCTCCTATGATTTCCCGGTGCCGAAACGCCGACCGACAGCCACGTGTCCCTCCGATGGACGACTGCGACCTTTAGCCACGATCAACAGTTGTGATCTTTTCGGGATGATCAATTGTCATGATCAATACTAGCTTTCTCCTTTTTGGGAATCTGGGAGAGTCTTCACTCCTGTTTCCCCAGTGCCAAATCCCCGATGGAAGTGGATCTTTAACATGTTTGCTCTGGGATGGAAAATCCCGATGCTTTTAGGACTTTAACGAGTCCTCTCTCCCCCGCATGCACCAGGTTAAACCTCGTGTGCCTTTTCTAGATACGATGGCTATCGATCCCCTGCGCTCGATCTAAAGGTTCAGATATATTCTCCTGTGCACTCTTCTCCGGCTGTCTGGACATAGGATCCAATGGTCTAGATTTTCCCCTGTGAATCGACGATTCGCCTTTCAGGACTTTGGGGAAATCCTGACCTCTATTTCCCTGAATCAAACCGATGGTTCAGATCTGATTTTGATCATGATCCCTATCACTCCTAAGCTTTCATATGATCTGAAACCTCCAAAGGGTTTCTCGACCTCTACACTCCATGTAGGGTCCTTGCACACAACAATGCGATCCTTCCTGAGCTTGTCTAGGACTTAGGGAGTTTTGGGTTTGGTTTGCCTCACAAAGAGCCTGTGTCGATATGCACTACCTCTCCCGAGCTTAACAAACTTCATCCTCCAAGGACTCTAAACAATTATGAGGGTTGGCATGCGTACATGAAACTGTGTCTGGGGTCGACGAACACACAGTTCGTGACTCTGGCTTATTCCTCCACAAGACACAAGCATTTACGAGTATAAAATCATCTCCTAACCATATAATTTCTTACTGGCCTAGTTATACAATCAAACAGAAATAAGGCAGATACAGTATATCCATTAAGAAATATTTACAATTCCTGAAACATACACAGTATAACCAATTCATACACAGTTATGGCTAAATTACACAAGGTAGGAAATCGCTTATCTATTATAGGTTGCCACCAACCAACTGACTGTGGGTGTTCTTCCTTCCACCCGACCATAGGATCAGAGGCATTGATTCTTAGCACTCTAGCCACCCCCGTGCAAGCCATGATATCATCAAGGAGTTCTCACAGTTCTCAGGAGCTATGTCTCTGTCCGAGCTTCTGGTAAGGTCTTGTTCTTTGTAACTTAGATCTTTCTCTTTCGGTTATGGCCTCGACGAGGTTTCTCAGATGATCTTCCACATCAAGCTCGTAGCCTTTCGTTCATGATTCCGCTGGAGCATCTCCCTTATGAGCTTACGCTCTCTTGTCCCATGTCTCCTCTCCCTTATTTATCCCCCTTACCCTGGAAGGTTTTTGCCGACCTATCCTGTTCCTTATGTTAGAAGGAATATTAGGTCTGCAGGTCATTGCGGTACTTCGGGCTGACAGCCCATGTTTCCATTTATGGGGGTGGTTGATTGTTCAACCACCAGTCCTTTCTTCATTAACTGATTTCTTTCCTTGGGATTCGAAGGAGGCTTGTCATCCTTATCAAGGGAGATTTGGGGTTATTTGATATATGAACCCTCTTGTATAGTTTTCACATTCTTCCTCTAGTGATATCATGGCCAATACTTTCAAGGCTTCACCCCCACAGTCAGTTATTGGCAACTCAAACAATAATACATTTACATTGTCCTCATGCATTAGCATGGTAACTCCTATTTTATGATTAATTACAAATTGGGCGAAACATCATGTTACACCAAACCTCCAGCTATCTTTCCTATGAGAGAAATATGCAACAGGCTTGTATTAACATCTCCAGAATAAACTCAAAGTGTTTATTTACAACTAGGATACGAGAACATAGTAATAAACATACAGATCCAATGACCTCGTAATGATGAACGAGCACAGTAAAATAAATTCTAATGTGAAACATTCATTTGATACATCAACTAAACACCAAGTGTAAATCATGATATTAAAGTTGAAATAACGATCACAGATATAATATTTGAAACAACGAATTATAGACAAAATTTAAAGTATTGAATAAAATGAAAAATTGTATGAAAATAAGACTAAAGATTTTTAACATATCAATCTTCCATAATATAAGAGGAAAAACATAAGTGGAACAGTTTCATGCTAGTCTAAAGTCGAAATGTGAACCACTTGTCCATTCAGTTATGAGAATTACATGTCCATAATCTGTTCCAATCAAAAGATCCTTTCACTAACAAAGTGAACAGTATTTAAAGCAGCCTATGATCTACAGACTCATATATTACAGGATAGAGTTGGATCTCCCAAAATCAAGTATTATTACAAACATAGTGGATTGGAAACCACTTCTAACAGAGTTGGTTTATTCAAAAATAAATCAAGGCTTTTCTAGGACGGAAGGAAGGAGAAACTACTAATCATTTAGACGTATAAATGAAAATATCTCCTCCAAATAATCAGTAGCAAAATCTGACATTCCTGAGAAAAAACAAACCAATTTGATAAATTAGAAAAACCATTACTAATAACTAACTTTTTTGTTGAAAGAGACTTGGCTACAGAATCAAATATTCTGTAGCCAGCCTTAATTTTAGTAAATGAAATCAAAACTTCAAATCTACTTATTTAGAATTAGACAACAGAAATAAAATGAAAAGAAAAGAAAATTGTTTTCCATTAAAAGTTAACTAAAGAGGGGTCGAAGAGTTCAGAATTTATTATTGCCTTGACACTAGTCGCATTCTTGATGACTATGTTTCTGGATCTCTTGATACGTTTAGTATTCCTCTCTGCATGTGCCTTGAGATCAAGGTTTTATTGCCTGAACAAATCATTCTAAGAAGTAAGATTTTTTATTCAGGACTGTAAGATAGGAATGTCCTTGTAATAACGCTCGACCCAAAGGAAACAGTCATCACAGTGTACAGGGGAGATGGTCGGCTGATGAAGAACAAAGTCAACCAAGGGTGCATCAGTCTTATCTGTTTTTTTCTTTAGATCTTGCCTAATATTGGAGAATCCTTCTGTACCTTTAAGGCATGGTGGAAAATTTGTCCTGAAATCATAAGTTTCAGTAGGAACGATAATATCCCTCTTGGAACCTTGAAATTTTGGATCAACCCGAACTAGAAAATATTATATCTCAGGATCCAAACCCTCATCGATCTCGATCGGATCGATCGAGCTCAGATGAGTATCGTTTTGGTTCCTCAGCTTCTTGGATATTAGGTGACCTGCTTTCTTGTTCTTGAAACCCAAATCTATGCAACTTCGGAACCTTCAACTAGGACCATATCAACGGTCCTCTTCATCATTCACAATCAACAATTGAGACTCACTTTGGGACTCCACGCTTTAGGAGTTCATCACTTTGGACCTCCACTTTCCCCTGGAGTACTTTGTACCCAAAGTTCTAGATCATGCACCATGCGTCCAACTCAAATCAACGGCTCTAGTCCACTTCGGGACTTCACCCTTCAGAAGTCTCAAATTCCCCTTCTTTCTTCCTCCCAGAACGCTTCCACCTGGAGTTCACGATCTACCGACACGTTTCCTCCTGCAAATCGACGACTATGAATCGATTCAGCTCTTCAGGCTTTGAGAGTTTCAAACTCTCCGCCTTCACTTTCTCCCGGAGTTCTTTCACCCGAATTCGATGATCCGTCAGTGCGTGTCTTCTCACAGATCAATGGTTGTGAATCCTTTCGGCTCTTCGGGATTCAGGAGTTTCAAACTCTCAGCCTTCACTTTCTCCCAGATTGCTTTCACCCAAATTTGATAATCCGTCGACGCGTGTCTTTCACAGATCAACGCCTGTGAATCACTTCGACTCTTTGGGATTCAGAACTTCAGGCTTAGGGAGTTTCCATACTAGCACACTCTAATTTTCCTGAACTTTGAATTCCTGAACTGGCCAAATTGTTGTCGCATGTCTCCCTTATCGGATGGTTCGCATTAAATTTGGACTTTAGGCCTTCAAGAGTTTTGTCTTTTCACATCCTTCTTTCTTCCAAAGTGGTTATCCGCCAGATTACAGGATCTCCTGCCACATGTCCACTTTGATCAACGATTTGGATCTACTCTGACTCTTTAGAGCTTCGGGATTCGGGTGTCCTTTACTCACCCAACTTCTTCTTGTTTCCTCCTGGAGTACGAGATCGCCTGACACATTTCCCCTTCTTGAATATCAACGACCATGGGTGATTGCAGAGACTCAACTCACTCACTCTTTAATTTCTTTGTTGATCTCCACAAAGAGAATATGCTCATCTGTAGTGGGATCAATATCCACCGTTGATCTGTTGATATAGAAAGATCAATGATCTTGAGTGATTGTGGGCTCACAACTTGCAAAAACTTTAATTTTATTCGTGATCCCCACAATGCATCCCCACCGTCGATTTCTCTCCAATGAGATCTGATGGTTGTGAATTAACCTTTTCTTCGCCTTCATCGGATGACCCTTATTCACCTTCCCTCTGATCCAATGATCCTGGATCTCTCTTGATCCCACAGTGGTGATCACTCCCGAATTTGAAAGGGATGGTCACGATCCTTCAAACCCTTGAAAGGATCTCTGACGTTCTATATCCTATGTATATTCTGCAATTCCATTCCTCCTCAGATTTTCAACTTCACAGTCATAATTCAATCTCAACCACGAGACTCTGACCAACAGACCCGACCCATACTGGCCCGGTGTTTCAACCAAAAGCTCTGATACCAATCTGTAACACACCCCGCCACCCACAGGTCAGGGTATGCTACCTTCAATCCCACCCTTGGACTTCTTTCTCTTATAGATACCTTTTTAAATTAATAAGGACGCATAAAAGAAAATATCTAACGACATGCAAAACAATAACTAGCAAGTGTACATATTCTAAAGATTCAATTAAACGATAAATAAATACATAGTGGAATACATTCATATACATATAAATAATATCATAACAAAGAGCACTTATCTTTATAAAAGAAGAAACAAATTGGTTGCAGACCTGTTGACGAGCATATGTGACACACCATCAACTGGAAGAATAGATCTGGACCGGGGTTGTCTAATTAAACCAGGCCATTTGGTGTGATCTATTTTGACAGGTTTAATGGCTCAGTTAACCAACTACGATCCTAAAACAAAGAAAAGAAATAAACTACTCTAAATATAAAACTATAATATTATGTACATGAATCTAATTATTTACAAGTGTTTCCAAACATAAATACAAATGTGTGATTAGACAGAGTATTTACAAAATGCAAGTTTTAGTGAATGTCTTGCGAAATCAATGTTTTGTAATTGTTTTTAAAAGAAGATAAAGAAAGCACATATTTTTGTATTTTTTGTTTTATAATCTAAAATCTAAGAACTTAATAAGATACTAACAAAACATAATCTGAAACAAGGATAGAGTAATAGTCACAGCCAATTTAAACTGTCTTGTTTCACTAATAAATAAACTAATAACATAAATTGAATGTTAATAAAGATAACATGAGCTTAGTCTCATACTGTGTCTATGTCCCTGTGCAATCCAAACCTCCAGCTATCTTGCCTATGAGAGAAATCTGTGACAGGCTTGTACTAACATCTCCAGAATAAACTCAAGGTGTTTATTGACAACTAGGATATGAGATCATAGTAATAAACATACAGATCCAATGACCTCGTAATGATGAATGAGCACAATAAAATAAATTCTAATGTGAAACATTCATTTGATACATCAACTAAACATCAAGCGTAAATCATGATATTAAAGTTGAAATAATGATCACAGATATAATATTTGAAACAACGAATTATAGACAAAATTTAAAGCATTGAATAAAATGAAACATTGTATGCAAATGAGTCTAAATCTTTTTAACATATCAATCTTCCATAATATAAGAGGAAAAACATAAGTGGAACAATGTCACGCTAGTCTAAATCCTAAATGTGAACCACTTGTCCATTCAATTCTGAGAATTACATGTCCATAATCTGTTCCAATCAAAAGATCCTTTCACTAACAAAGTGAATAGTATTTAAAGAAACCTATGATCTACAGACTCATATCTCACAGGATAGAGTTGGATCTCCCAAAATCAAGTAATATTACAAACATAGTGGATTGGAAACCACTTATAGCAGAGTTGGTTTATTCAAAAATAAATCAAGGTGTTTCTAGGATGGAAGGAAGGAGAAACTACTAATCATTTAGACGTATAATTGAAAATATTTCCTCCAAATAATCAATCGAAAAATCTCCCATTCCTAAGAAAAAAAAAAACAATTTGATAAATTAGAAAAACCATTACTAATAACTAATGTTTTTGTTGAAAGAGACCTGGCTACATAATCAAAGATTCTGTAGCCAGTCTTAATTTTAGTAAATGAAATCAAAACTTCAAATCTACTTATTTATAATTAGACAATAGAAATAAAACGAAAATAAAATCAAATTGTTTACCATTAAAAGTTTACTAAAGAGGGGTTGGAGAGTTCATAATTTATTATTACCTTGAAACTAGTCTCATTCTTGATGACTATGTTTCTGGATCTCTTGATACGTTTATTCTTCCTCTCTGCATGCGCCTTGAGATCAAGGTTTTCTTTCCTTAAAAAATCATTCTGAGTAGTAAGAGTTTTGATTCGGGACTATAAGATAGGAATGTCGGTGTAATAATGCTCAACCCAAAGGAAACAATCATCACAGTGTACGGGGGAGATGGTAGGCCGATGAAGAACAAAGTCAACCAAGGGTGCATCAGTCTTATCTGTTGTTTTCTTTAGATCTTGCCTAATACTGGAGAATCCTTCTGTACCTTTAATTCATGGTGGAAAATTTGTCCCAAAATCATAAGGTTCAGTAGGAACGATAATATCCCTCTTGGAACCCTGAAATTTTGGATCAACCTGAACTAGAAAATATTCTATCTCAGGATCTGAACCCTCATCGATCTCGATCAGATCGGTCGAGCTTAGATGAGTATCATTTCGGTTCCTCAGCTTCCTGGATATTAGGCGACCTGCTTTATTGTTCTTGAAACCCAAATCTATGCACTGTGGTTTTGTTCTTTTACAAAGCTTTTTTGCATTCGATTTAACAATAACATTTAGGCTAGCATCACCCATATGCACAAGAGGATCATTTCCATTCAATTCATCAATCTCTTGCTCTAGAAATCTGGCAGGTGAAAACTTACATGGAAATCCTTTGGCTAGAGGGTTTTTGTCAGTGAACTCTGGTTCATTATTTGAAATATCGAACTGGTCTTTAACCACTGCCTTGTCTAAGCTAGGGTTTTTTGTTAAACAAGGGTTTGTTGTAAGATCAACCTGAACGAAACCACTCCTTATTAAAAATACTTCCCAACTATCACCTATGGTTGAAAAATGATGTATCAACAAGATTTTAACCAACCCATGATGGAACAAGCTCGAATTTACACCATATCGATTGTATCGCTTAGCCATCTTATAGAGACTAGTCAATAAATAAAATGGCATATCTAACTTGAATCCTATGAAATTCATGAGCAGATGGATATGGTAGAGAAAGACCAGTCCGTATCGACCCTCGCAAGTAACAAATTGTTTCATAATTAACAAAAAACTATGCCATCTAGGTTTTAGTAAGGCAATAGGAATACCTTTTACACAACAGTTGGTTTTCTGGGAGGTCATGAACAAATTCCACGGAACTTCTTCTATCCTAGTGTTTTTAAACCATCTCTCACCCTTCGATGGGAGCCCTGTATATTTTCTAACGAAATATTCTATCAACTCTAGTTGTATGTCTCCTATCTTAGCTCTTAACCCATCAAAGGTTTGTGCAAAGGCTTCTGCTACCTTCAAATTATAACCCTAAAATTTCTTAAGGAATATATCCCAACCATGACTATTTATGTCTTCAATCACATCATCATGGGAGATCAAGGAATGACATACATTCATATCTATGTGAATGGCTGGCGCCATAACTACTGTGACCAGAATGCAACAGAGATTACTCAAAAATATTTTGGGTTTGAATCGTGTGATAAATAGACACAAGTCTAAATGGAGAGTGGAAACATGAAAAGAGAAAAATCGGTAGGCTATCATAACTCAAATAGTGGGACTGAAAACTAGAAGGTTCGTCGTATCTCGTATCATCTCTTGTGATGAGTTTTAAAACTACAGAGCACGAAACCCTATGAACATAATTAATGGGTTCATTAATATGTTGAGCGAGCAAGGTGAGGTGAGGAAGCGAGTACAGCAGGTCTGTATCCATTTGTATGACTGTTGGTACGACCATTGAATTCGTGAGAAGACTAGAAATATCAAAGGCTCTTCATAAATCAACATAAATTGAAAATAAACTATCAAACCATATAACAATCATATTAAAACCAGCACATCAAAATAGATCATTCAACCATTATTTTTGGATTTCAATTAAATATGGGTGACCTTTAAGAAGATGTTTTTAAGCCACAAAAATTATAACACTGTTGACGAGTGAAAAATGATCGTCCATCAATTGGAAGAACGAGTCTGGTCTAGGGTTGTCTAAATAACCCAAGTCGTTTGGTGTAACTCATATAGACGGGTTTAATGGCTCCGTTAGCCAATCTAAGAATCCTAAAAGAAACGAATAAAAGAGAGAAATAACTAACTAATTACTAAACACTATATATATATATATATATACATATGCTCTAATGTAGCTGTGGTTATTGTATTTAAGCAGAAGATATACAAGTCTCATTTATTTACATGATTTACAAGTTGCAAGTTTTAATCAAAACTTACGAAAATCAATGGAAAAATGATTGCTTCTAGGAAGCATATAAAGAAAGCACATAAAAATATTTATTGTTTTTCTTTTATAAATTTAAAGAATCTTGCAAAAATGTTAATGAAACATGAACATGTGGATAGTCAAAGTTGAACCATACATTCATTTTTTCATTCATAAACAACTTAACTAAATAACACACATAATAACCTGTCGCTAATCAACAAAACTCATATTTATCTTTCTGTGTTGTATGATCTCCTGCTTGTACTATTGTTAAGGGAAACCTATAACAGAACAATACTAGCACTTCCAGAATACATTCAAAGAAGTATTTGATATTGGAGTAAATTAATAACAATAGGAAGACAAC
>JZKD02S0232237.1:287819-315757 GCA_000966675.3 Picea glauca
TTGATGATGCACCAGAATTGACTATACAATTATGTACATTCCTATTAAAATTTTCAAAGGTTAACAAAAATGGAAGGACATTTTTTCGAGTGTTAACAACAGAATTCTATTGATTTCTAGTTGTTGTCCCTAAAACAGTTTTATCTACATTTGCTACAGTTTTTCCAGCTAAATCCCTTTTATCTATAAGTTCAGATGTCGTTTTAGTTGGGATTTTTTTGGCTGTATTTGAACCATTTTCTGTTGATTTCTTGCTGCTAGGATCATTGTTTTTACTATTTTCAGTGATACTTTGAATCATTTTTTGCAAAATAAGGGGAAATTTCAGCAGCTCAAAAACATAAATATTAGCTCTCAGTTTTTTTAGATCTTCAATCAAATCATATTCTAAAATAGGGGCTTCTAAGCTTTGTTTATTTTCAGCTTTCTTTAACTTTTTTGGAAACACATTTTTACTCACTTTAGAAGGGGGTTTGTTTTGCATTTTTCTTCTCATGTTGTAGGGGTGAACAGTTTCAAAATTTTCTTGGAAGATATTGTCCGAGAAGTGACTGAAAATAGTGGGAGACGATTCCTCTTCTTCTGGTACTTCTTCCTCAACTACATCTTCAGAATTTTTGGGAGGGGCAGAAATGAAATTATCATGTGCTTATAAAATGGTTTGCAAAGCATACTGTAAACTTTCCAAATTCATACCTTTAGTGGTCGGGTTTGGCTAGTTGGGAGGAAAAGGTTTTCTGAAAGGAGATTTAAAACTTCCTTTACTTGTGGATGCCTCCTCGGTTGATCTCTTCAAGTCAACGACCTCGTTGAACAATTTTTGGAAAACTTTCTGCAAGATTTCTAGGTCTAGAGTTTCTAATTGATTTTTATTTTAAGGAGGCCTAGCGAGGATCTCTATTTTCTTTTTAGAGGACGAAGTTGTTTCAGCTTCACTATTAAGATTGTCTTTTAAGATTAAAATATCTTTTTCAATTTGGCTTGCCTCCTTGAAGGCTTCTAACAATGTATTATTCTTAGATCTTTTGACCCAAAATGCTATGTTATTATGCAGAGCCTTAGTGTAATATGAAACAATTAGTCTTTCAGTGGGCATTGAATCTGCAGGGATTTTATTCTTTAACATAAGAAATCTTTGGTTAAAATCTTTCACTTTTTCCTTAGGATTCATTTTTAAGCTAGAGAGTTCCATAACCAAGACTTTCAGAGATTTATTGTCCCCGAATTTTTCCAATAAAAAAGTTTCAAACTTGTCCCAAGAAACAATGGTTTGGTGTTGTTGAGAAAAATACCATGTGGAGGCATTTCCCTCAAAAGTATAAGGAAATAATCTGCATACTAAATCCTCGTGTTCAACACTCCGAAGCCTAATGGCCAACATAATTTTTTTGATGTGATCTTTAGCGGATTTTTTGGAATCTGGATCAAATTTAGGTAGCCATTTCTCGATATGTTTTGGTAGTGGGTTTTGAGGTCTGGGTACAACCACGACATCTTGATTGATCCAAGGTCTGGCAGGATTGTTTTGGTTTTCCATGGGCATTGGTGGTTTCAAAGGTTGTGATGGTCATGATGAGGAACTACCTTCATCTAAAGACTCTCCTCCTGAAGAGCATGGAGATGAATCAGGTGGGGAAGGTGTAATACCATATCCCCTGACTCCAAGGAGAGGCGTTTCGGTAGGATTGGTAGTATGTTCACCTAACGGGTTTTAGAGTAGACCAGTGCCTTGAAGTTGTTATCAGATATCCAAAAAATCAAGGGGTTGATTAAGTGGCCTACCAGGTTGTCTGATACGGGCTAAGGCACTATGTGTTCTTATGAGTGACTGACGAACAATTTCTTGGATGTTGGTCACTTGAGGAACTGATTTCACTGGGTCAATGGGACTCTCAAGGTTATCGTTTGAGGTAGTTGTTGTTTCAAATGTAACATTGTTTTCTGAGAGACTACGCATTGCGACAGAGTAGCGAGTGTGTGGGGGAGGAGTCTTGCGACCTCCACGTTCCATCAATTGAATTCATATCCTCCTTCTAGTGCCATTTTTTGACAGGCATATGTGACACACCGTCATCTGGAAGAATATATCTAGACCGGGGTTGTCTAATTAACCCAATCCGTTTGGTGTGATCTATTATGACAGGTTTAATGGCTCCGTTATCCAACTAGGATCCTAAAACAAATAAAACAAATAAACTATTCTAAAGATAAAACTATAATATTATGTACGTGAATCTAATTATTTACAAATGTTTCCAAACATAAATACAAATGTGTGATTATAGACAGAGTATTTACAAAATACAAGTTTTGGTGAATGTCTTGCGAAATCAATGTTTTGTAATTGTTTTTAAAAGAAAATAAAGAAAGCACATATTTTTTTCTTTTCTGTTTTATAATCTAAAATCTAATAACTTAATAAGATACTAACAAAACATAATCTGAACCAAGGATAGAGTAATAGTCACAACCAATTTAAACTGTCTTGTTTTGCTAATAAATAAAATAATAACAGAAATTGAATGCTAATAAATCTAACCTGAGATTAGTCTCATATTGTGTCTACGTCCCTGTGCAATCCAAACCTCCAGTTATCTTGCCTGTGAGAGAAATCTGCGACAAGCTTGTACTAACATCTCCAAAATAAACTCAAGGTGTTTATTGACAACTAGGATATGAGAACAGAGTAATAAACATACAAATCCAATGACCTCGTAATGATGAATGAGCACAGTAAATGAAATTCTAATACGAAACATTCATTTGACACATCAACTAAACATCAAGCGTAAATCATGATATTAAAGTTGAAATGATGATCACAGATATAATATTTGAAACAACGAATTATAGGCAAAATTTAAAGCACTAAATAAAATGAAACATTGTATGCAAATGAGACTAAATTTTTTTAACATATCAATCTTCCATAATATAAGAGGCAAAACATAAGTGGAACAATGTCACGCTGGTCTAAAGCGGAAATGTGAACCACTTGTCCATTCAATTCTAAGAATTACATGTGCATAATCTGTTCCAATCAAAAGATCCTTTCACTAACAAAGTGAACAGTATTTAAAGCAACCTATGATCTACAGACTCATATCTCAGAGGATAGAGATGGATCTCCCAAAATCAAGTAATATTAAAAAACCAGTGGATTGGAAACCACTTATAACAGAGTTGGTTTATTCAAAAATAAATCAAGGTTTTTCTCGGACATAAGGAAGGAGAAACTACTAATCATTTAGACGTATAATTGAAAATATTTCCTCCAAATAATCAACAACAGAATCTCCCATTCCTGAGAAAAACAAAACGAATTTGATAAATTAGAAAAACCATTACTAATAACTAATTTTCTTGTTGAAAGAGTCGTGGCTACAGAATCGAAGATTATGTAGCCAGTCTTAATTTTAGTAAATGAAATCAAAACTTCAAATCTACTTATTTCGAATTAGACAACATAAATAAAACAAAAAGAAAATCAAATTGTTTACCATTAAAAGTTAACTAAAGAGGGGTCGGAGAGTTCAGAATTTGTTATTGCCTTGACACTAGTTGCATTCTTTATGACTATGTTTCTGAATCTCTTGATACGTTTATTCTTCCTCTCTGCATGCGCCTTGAGATCAAGGTTTTCTTGCCTTAACAAATCATTCTGAGAAGTAATATTTTTTATTCAGGATTGTAATATAGGAATGTCGATGTAATAACGCTCGACCCAAAGGAAACAGTCATCACAGTGTACAGGGGAGATGGCAGGCCGATGAAGAACACAGTCAACCAAGGGTGCATCAGTCTTATCTGTTGTTTTCTTCAAATCTTGCCTAATACCAAAGAATCCTTTTGTACCTTTAAGGCATGGTGGAAAATTTGTCACAAAATCATAAGGTTCAGTAGGAACGATAATATCCCTCTTGGAACCTTGAAATTATAGATTTTCCCGAACTAGAAAATATTCTATCTCAGGATCTGAACCCTCGTCGATCTCAATCGGATCGATCGAGCTCAGATGAGTATCGTTTCGGTTCCTCATATTCCTGGATATTAGGTGACCTTCTTTCTTTTTCTTGAAACCCAAATCTATGCACTGTGGTTTTGTTCTTTTACAAAGTTTTTTGGCATCCGATTTAACAATAACGTTTAGGCTAGAATCACCCACAGACACAAGAGGATCATTTCCATTCAATTCATCAATCTCTTTCTCTAGAAATCTGGCAGGTGAAAAATTACATGGCGATCCTTTGGCTAGAGGGTTTTTGTCAGTGAACTCTGGTTCATTATTTGAAATATTGAACTGGTCTTTAACCACTGCCTTGTCTAAGCTATGGTTTTCTATTAAACGAGGTTTTGTTGTAAGATCGTCCTGAGCGAAACCATTCCTTACTAAAAAGACTTCCCAACTATCACCTATGGTTGAAAAATGATGTACCAACAAGATTTTAACCAACCCATGATGGAACAAGATCGAATTTACACCATGCCACTTGTATCACTTAGCCATCTTATAGAGATTCATCAATAAATAAAATGGCATATCTAACTCGAAGCCTATGAAATTCATGAGAAGACGAATATGGTAGAGAAAGGCCAGTCCGTATTGACCCTCGCAAGTAACAAATTCTTTCATAATTAACAACAAACTATGCCATCTAGGTTTTAGTAAGGCGATAGGAATACCTTTTACACAGCAGTTGGATTTCTAAGAGGTCATGAACAAATTCCATGAGACTTCTTCTATCCTGGTGTTTTTAAACCATCTCTCTCCCATCGATGGGAGCCCTATATCTTTGCTAATGAAATCTTTTGTCAACTCTAATTGTGTGTCTCCTATCTTAGCTCTGAACCCGTCAAAGGTTCTTGTGAAGGCTTCTGCTACCTACAAATTATAACCATCAAATTTCTTAAGGAATATATCCCAGCCATGACTCTTTAGGTCTTCAATCACACCATCATGGGAGAGCAAGGCCTGGCATCCATTCGGCTCTATGCAAATGACTGGTTCCATGACTACTGTGACTAGAATGCAACAGATATTACTCGGAAATATTTTGGGTTTGAATCGTGCGAGCAACAGACACAAGTCCGAATGGAGAGTGGAAACACGAAAAGAGAAGAACTGGTAGGTTATCATAACTCGGTTAGTGGGAACGAAATCCAGAGGGTTCGTTGTATCTCGTATCATCTCCTGTGATGAGTGATAAAACTACAGAGCACCAAACCATATGAATATAATGAATGGGTTCATTAATATGTTGAGCTAGCAAGGTGAGGTGAGGACGCGAGTACAGCAGGTATGTATCCATTTGTATGACCATTGAATTCTTGAGAAGACTAGAAATATCAAAGGCTTTTCATAAATCAACACAAATCGAAAATAAACTATCAAACCATATAACAATCATATTAAAACCAACACATAGAAAATAGATAATTCAACCATTAGATTTGGATTTCAATTAAATATGGGTGACCTTAAGAAGATGTTTTTAAGGAACAAAAATGATAACACCAAGCTGAGTTTTATGTTTAATTCATGCTTACAGTCATGAATTAAACATAAAATAGAAACGAAAATGCAAACAATAAGAAATTAATAAGAGGAGCTTTTAATCCAGTAATCATCTCAAAATTCTCAAAAAAAATTTACAAAATTGAGGTGATGGAAGCTACAAAAAAATGCAATTTTTTTTCGATCATGTTAAATATAAAAATCATGTGTGGCTACCAACAATACCAAGGATGTTCCACCCAATCGAAGACACTTCTACTTTGGATCTCAACAACAGTGTCACCCCCAAGCCAAGGCTGTGAATCCACAAGGACGGTTCCAGAGTGTTATTTGGCTTCCCGAACCAGTCAGCACTCAATCTCTCACAGTCTTTCCCAACACTCATAGAAATCCAAGTACCCATATCTCTTCTACCCATCTTGCACCACCCAAGAGAATGGAACTCCACCCTTCTCTGCCATGCAGTCCCTCAGAAAAGCCTTCTCCTTCCAGGGCTCCAATGCAACTGGTCCAGAATCTCCATGTTGGAACTCTCAGGACTCACAGTTGTGAACAAAGCTGGACACAGGCCAACACATCTCAGAAGTGCAGGCCTCAAGGAATGGATGGATTACACTAGAGACCACTACAACCAAAAATACCATGGATACTCTTCCATAGTTCATTTCCTTTCCCCAAGCCAAGACATGGATGAGGAAGATGAATGGGTGATGGAAATGAATGGAGTGAGATCTGAACCCAAGGTGAAAAACAGTGAACAATCAATGAATGAATGCATGAGGGAAAGAATGGAATGAAAGAAGAAGTGAATGAGAGAATTATCCAACCCCCCAATCATACTAGGGACGGGTTTAAGTATTTTCATGGGGAATCAAGAACCTCATGGCCTTCCCCAAGAAGCTCACATAATTGATCCACTCCCTTAGACAAAAGAGTAATTAAAATAGGAATATACATTTATCCCCTCAAGACCCTTCTCTTGTTGAATCATAGCCCCCTATAACTCTAGTCCTTGTCCGTCTATCAGCCAACGATGTATATTATTAATAATGATCAAAACATTACATATCTTAGGCACACTGGCCTTTTAAAAATTGTTTGGGTACTCTGGCCTCTCAACATTGTAACAATACATTATTTAATATGGGGCTCAAAACCTGGGGTGTTACATACGACTGTTTTCCTTTCCATTGGTTATATTTTGGTGGCTCTAGTTTCTTGACATAGGTAGCCACATAGGTTACATGAAGGGATTATTCTACAGGTACCCTAATTCAGATAAGGGTTAGAAAACACACAAACTTTATGGAGGATTAATTCTTTGGGGGGATCTGACTGATTGCATTGTTAATCCCACAAGGGCCCTTATGATTGATTCCGATACCTCTAATATTTTGAAGGGAGTCTCAGGCCCCTCTAGGGTGAGGCATACCTACTTTAGTGAGGGAGGCCCCTTTTCAGCTACTATATCTTGTTTGTGTGCATTTTTCCTTTTTGCTTCATTTTGGTGTGCTCTCTAATTGTTAGTTGGCCCTAGGATTTGGTTCTATATCTCAAGTCTTGAGTCATCATGGAGCAAGAGAAACCTCCTCGCAGGTCTCATCATTTTTTGAATTTACCATTGCATTTTGAGTCTTTACCGAAGTTGCATTTTAAAAGGCGTAAAGTTAATAGACGTGGTACATATATCTCCACCTCCCAGACTTGTGATTATCTAGTTATGGGTACTGAGTCGAGTTCGAACAAAATAGTGATTCCTTTGACTCCTATACCTTATGTGGTTAATGTAACTCCTTTGAATCCTTTAGCCATGATGGTTTTAGTGTCGTAGGTTCCCGTTCTTACTCCTACCTATCCTGTGATTTCTACTCGACCCATACAAATGAACCCTTTTGGGTCTCTTTTTGGTATGCCAGGATACAATCCTCAATCCATACCTTCAATCTCTAACCCTTTTTATTTTGGTATTCCCAATATGACGTCGCAACTTTCATCCCCCATTCCAACAACTAATGCAAACCCTAGTTTTGGACCTGGGGGCATGGATCCTCTACATACTCCTCTCTCATTTGGTGGAGGTCATACTCCCCAAACGAATCCTACGGTAGGAGGCCAACCTCCTTTTCCTCCCGATTCTAATCCTAGTCTCAATGATTTTGGATGGATTACTTAACCGAGTGGACAAAACACTTCCTATATTTCGTCCTTTCCCCCTTCTTCCTCCATGTTTATTCCAACAAACACATTTTTCATGAAAAATCCACCTATATCCTACAGAGTTCCACCCAGAGGGAGTCAGTTTCACACTATGGGAAACCCCCAGCTTGGAGCTCCTCCAGCTAGGGGAAATGTTTATAACCCTCACTATGTCTCTTCTGCATGTATGTTTCCCATACGACCTCTTATGAATCAGTTTATAAGAGGATATTACCCTACCAGACAGGGCCATGGTGTATACCAGAACCCTGGATGGCCTACAATCCCTCAACACCAATCTTTCTTGGGAACATGGTCTCAGGCGCTGCAACCCTGACTCCCTTTTCTGGCCATGATTAATCTTACAGATTTGTCAATATTAATGAATGACATGGTGTGTCACGATTCCTAATGGCCCCTCATCCCCTCCAAGCTTCCTTTGGAAATTCCAAAATTCAAGGGAAAGACTGGTGAGAATCCAAGTGATCACGTTACTACTTTTCATCTTTGGTGCTCATCCAATTATCTTAATGATGATTCTATTCATTTGAGACTATTTCAACACACCTACATGGGGGTTCCTGTGAAATGGTACATTGAGATACTAGGGGAAACATACAAAAAATTTAATCAGATGATTTTTTTCTTTCTCAACCACTTCCAATTGTCGGTTCATTATGATGATGACATAGAACTTTTGTCTTCCTTATGCTAAGACAAGGCCATTCATATCCGAGACCATATCCAAGAGTGACATAGACAAAAGAGGTTGATTAAAGCCTACATTCCTCTAGATTTTATGTTGGAGTGGTTCTTTAAGTCTGTATTACCTTATATTTCAAAGGATTTTTCTACATTTAGAATAACATCTGAGGGAGAAGCTATTTTCAAAGCCTAGCAACTGCACCTCATATATGCTCAGTCCGGGATGTTGCATGAAATTATTCCTAATGTGCCACAGTTGAATTATGACCCTAGAAAAAATCCTGGGCCTCATGCCAATGGCATCATAGACTCTGCAAATGCTAAGTCTACAAAATCGGTGACAAACCATTTGAAGTATTTGTCTCTAAGCCAGCCTATAGCAGTAAAAGCTTCAGCTTCTTCCTCCACTCCCACTCAGTCGGCAGGTGTGCATTCTATACAATATTTGACCAACCTAAATGGTGAACAACAACCAGGTAGGAATATAAAGAAAGGATGAGGTAATAATCGTAAGAATGGAAAAAATAACAACAAATCTAAGGACGACACTAACAATGATAGATTGAATAATAATTCTAGTGAGGGAAAGAAAGAAAAATGAAAGGTGAATTTTCCTTGTAAACTTTGTAAATATGATCACCTTACCCACCTATGCCCCAAAAATGAGGAATCCTTGAGGCTCTTATCACAACCACCCATTGTGATGACCAATCCATTTTCACATAATCAACACATGGCTTCAGGGTCCTCCAACATAGTAAATACGTCGAGCGGGGGTCAAAACCCCTCGACACATCAAGGTGACGGTATATGCGTTAATATGGTCAAGTATCATATCGATGTAGACACTTGATCTCATGATTATGGTTCTTCATAGATTGTTACAGGTCTAGATTTTCCCCCTCCTCCAGAAACACCCTTACAGATCGAAAAGCTAGAACCTCCTCCTTGTATTCCGAAAGGAGTACTAAAATTCTCTGCCCACAATCCCAATGCCAGAGCTTCCCAAAACTAATCGATTATCGAAGATATGAGTCAAACCCCTTGTACGATGTTGTCTTTGAAGGTGCTCCAAATGTGTCCTTCACAGAGGAACGCCTTGTTATTTTCTTTAGGATCTCTAGACCCATGTGGCTCAAAGGTTATTAACTTTGACATTATGGATGTTAAGCCTCACTTTCCTTACATGTGGCCTTTCAAATACATGTGGAGTACACAAAATTTAACATCAAATGCACTGTAATTTATGAAGGTATGGCAACATGTGTGATGTCCCTAACCTATTGGAAAGCCATTGGCTCTCCGACTCTATCCCAATCTATGACTATGTTGACTGCATTTTATGGATGTTCTTTTCGACCCCACGTAATTATTCCCTCTTTTATGGTCCAGTTAGGTGGAAAGACAGTGGAGGTTGATGTCGAGGTGGTTGATGCGCCACTTGAATATAATTTATTACTAAGGTGTAATTGGAATTATTCCATGACTGCGGTCGTGTCGTCTATTTTCCGTACTTTATGTTTTCCTCACGAAGGGAAAATAATGACGATTGATTAATTTTCCTTTGCGTATGCTAGTCCTAATGTATCAATTGAACCTTCGATCCTAGTGATCATAAATTCTCGGCAGGAAACCAAGGATGTTGGTGTCGGAAGGTATTCCTTTCTCATGGGTAGCATTGATTTTGTGGCACCAATCCACCACATTTATGCCATTTCCAGTAGGTCTTCGTCGTCAATGAGGTCCATTTCTTTCCGTACTTCATATTTAAACTATCCTTGGAACATACCTTCCCTGAATATGTCATGTGAAGGTTAGTAACACATTGGGATGGAAATGCCATTGTTAACGACAGAAGTTGCATATCAATTTGTTCTTAAAACTATTGTTGACCCAGATCCTTTATCCTCGCAGACAGACGAGGAGGATCCTGCTTTAGAGCTCGTATGGGCCACCCAATTGTCTCATTCACATGATTTCCTCGATGATACTTTAACTTCATATGAATCCATATTAGAGGCCATGTATGGTCCCGATAGGCCTTGGGATGATATGAATCATCGCTCCTATTTCCTTCCAGAACTTGTTAGGATCGAATAGGACGAATTTAGATCTACCGTGAGTGAGATGACCAGTCACGTTGTAGTTATGCTAGATACACATGGTGTTTATGCTGAAGGAAACATGGAAAATATTTCTCCTACAGTCATGATCGACATCTCTCAAATTCCTGGAAAAATTGAGAATGTATATATCAGTGCGGATGGTTTGCCTGAAGAAATTCATATCTACACCGATCTCTTCAAATAATTTTGTAATTTATTTTCTTGGTAGTACAAAGAGATGCCAGGGATCAACCCCAACATTGTTGAGCATGATATCAAAACTTATTCAGATGCTAGACCTGTTTGACAACATCTTAGAGTTGTTAATCCTAGGAAGGCCCCTAGTATTAAGGAAAAGGTAGAGAAGCTACTTAATGTTGGTTTCATCTACCCAATTCCCTTAACTGAATGGGTGTCCAACCCAGTTCCTGTGAATAAGAAACAAGGAACCATTTGTGTGTGTATGGATTTTTGAGACCTGAACAAGGCTTGCCCTAAAGAAAAATTCTCGACTCCTTTCATCAACCAGATTGTTGATGAGTGTGCGGGAAGAAAAATGTTTTCTTTTATGGACATATTTTTTGGATATAATTAAATTCAAATCAAACTCGAGGATCAACACAAGATGACATTTATCTATCCTCGGGGTACTTTTTCATACCAAAAAATTCCTTTCAGCATTAAAAATGTCGAATAAACCTTCCAACGCACCATGACATTTACTTTTCACGATCTCAAACATATTGTCAAAGCTTACCTCGACAATCTCGCTTCTCACTCTCGCAAGAGAGTAGATCATTCCACTCACCTTCGACTAGTATTTGAGAGATGTTGTTACTATCACATATATTTCAACCATCACAAGTGGATATTTTGCGTTAGGTCTAGCCGCCTTTTAGGATTATTAGTCTCTAAGCATGGGATCATGGTGGATCCTATCAAGGTTGAGGAAATACTTCAATTTCCTCCACTGCACAACATTTGACAACTTCAGGGTTTACAGTGGAAGGCTAACTTCTTGCGTCGGTTCATAGTGAACTATGCCAATTTAACTAAGGGTTTCATTGCATCTTCTGAAGAAGGACACTCGTTTTATATGGGATGAGTGAGCCTAGGAATCCTTCGATTCTCTTAATAAATCCTTGGTATCGGGGCCTCTGCTAAAATCTCCATACTACAGTAGAGACTATTTGCTTTATATTGTCACGTCCAAAGGTACGGTTGGTATGGTTCTGGTTCAGGAGGATGATGAGATCCAGGAGCACATTTTCTATTATCTCAGTTGAAACTTAGTTTTCCATGAACTTAAATACTCTCACGTAGAGAAACTAGCCTTGGTCGTCATACATGCAATTCAAAGATTACGACATTTTATATTACTTTGCAAAACTACCATAGTTGCATATATCAATCTGTTTCAATATGTCCTTGCCATGCATATCATAGGGGGGAAATACAATAAGTGGATTTTTATTTTGCAATAATTTGATCTTGATTTTGCTTCGGCAAAGTCTAAGAAATCACTAGTTTTTGTTGAGTTGATATTAGACTTCCCTCAACTAGATGAGGACGTCATTCATGATGATTCATTCACGAATGAACATATCTTCCTTATCTCATCTTCTGACCTCTGGTATGGAGACATTCTAATTTATCTTCAAACCTTGAATCTATCCCAACATCTATCGAGAGACAATCGATGATGTATAAGTCATCAAGATAAAAACTATCTTATCATCGACGAAACTTTGTATCGCCAAGGAGTAGATAATGTTTTGCGTCGTTGCTTGACTCACGAGGAAGTTTAGTTGGTTCTCAATGAATTTCATAGTGGGGTTTGTGGTGGTCATCTATTTGGTCTTGCGATAGTCCAAATTGTTTTGTGAGCCGATTATTTTTGGTCGTCAATTTTTAAAGATTGTGTTGAAGCGGTAAAAAAGTGTCACCCTTACTAGATGTTCTCCTAGAAAATGTGCTCACATCGAGCCCCTCTTCACCTAGTCATCACCGTCGGTCCCTTCACCAAGTGGGGGGTATATTGTATGGAATGTAACCCATCTTCGACTGGGGGGGATCAACATATTATTGTGTCTATGGATTACTTCACTAAATGGGAAGAGGCCATGCCTACCATTAAATCTGATGGTAATATGACAACATTCTTCATATTGAACCAAATTATAACCCAGTTTGGAATCCCAAAGGATATTTTCACCGATCATGGCAGTCACTTTCAGAATGAAATGATGAAGGAGTTAGCATCAAAACTGGGGTTTAAGCACGGTCATTCTTCTTCTTATTATCCCTAGGAAAATGGACAAGTAGAGGTGGTGAATAAATCTCTCAATACCATCTTCCAAAAAAAGGTCAGCTAGAGTAAATCTGACTAGAATATAATGATTTACCCTGCACTTTGGGAATATCTAACCTAGGTAAATACTTCCACCGGTTTTTATCCTTTTCAGTTAGTACAAGACATGGATTTGATCCTTTTGATTGAATGTGAAATCCCTTCCCTCAAACTGGAAATTGAGCTCCTACCTAACACATATGATATTGAAGAATGCCTCATGCACCTAGAGCATCTAGATGAGCAATGTTGAGATGCCTCTACAACTATCGAAGTGAATAAACGATGTGTTAAGGTTCAGTATGATAGGTCTATATGTCCTCAGCAGTATGTTGAGGGTGAATTGGTTCTCCTATATGACCAAGACAAATAACCATTGGGGGCAGGAAAGTTCAACCCCATGTCGTGCTAACCTTATATCGTGCGACGTGTTTTAGAGAAAGGAGCCTATGAATTAGAGGATTATGAAGGGAATATGATGTATGATCCCATAAATGGGCTCTACCTTAAAATATATTATGCTTGAGCCCTCAATATTGGGTGTGACTCTTTGTATACTAGTGTATCTTAGTGTATATACATGTTTTCCTTTGTGTCATATGTTTTCTTATCAAGTTTTCCCTTGGTTGGTAGATGTAAATAGAGTCTTCAATTTACTTAGGATTCGCATATGATGTCAGTCATCATACATGGAACATGGCTTCCATCGCTTGGATCATTTACTCACCCGAGGGTCAACTAATGTCTTCAAGTGGCGTTCCTCTGGAGCCATCAACGAATAATGTGGTCGAGTTTAGCCTCTTTATAGAACTATTACGCGATGTCATTTCACATGGTTTTTGGTATTTAGAGGTTCTCATGGACTTTGAGTTAGTCGTATGTTAGTTAAACAGAAGTTATCGTGTGCAAGACCCTACTCTACTCCGATGATTCCTACGGGTACAACTTTTGGAACAATACTTTGATTTTCTTACTTATAATCACATACCTAGAAGTTCTAATCATGTATTTGATGCATATGCTAATTATGTTTTATACTAGCATTTTTCACATAAATAAGTAAATAAAACACATCCATGCATGTACACATTGTAACATATATAAGTAAATCCGAAGACCAATTTTTTATATTTCATCTTTTCAAAAAATGGTGTCAAGGTACAAAATGGGGCTCACACCCTCAAAATACATATATGGCCAGTGTATATATGACCATGGAATCTACGCCTGTGGCGCCAGATGCGTATCATGATAGCACACTACAACGTTTGCGAGACATTGAAAGAGTCGCATCCACGCACGGGGCACACCCACCACCTGCCGCTGCATAGCCTCTGCCAGATCCTCCACCTAAACCATAAGAATCATGTGCATCAAACGAGAAAGCTTCCCCTACACATTTTGGAGCACTCTCTTCGCATCTCCTCCCGCATGCTCATCTCCTTAGCTCCTACACCGATGTCATGGGAATCCATCTAGTCATTACGGACCTACATATGCATGAAAAGGAAGTTGTTAATACTTGATACCATACAAAAATAAAAATAAAAAATTATTCCTTTTGAAAAAACAAAAAAAAATGAAATATATAAAAAAAATTCCTACCAATATCACTGTAGGTGGAACCTGGTGGCAAAGGAATATATGGATCCCCTATGTCATCAATCCCAACATAGGGGTAATCGTCAATGGATATGACCTATCGGTGCCACCAGAAAAAGAACTCATCGTTGTAGGGGGTTGGCACCCTACCACCTCCTAGCTGCCTCATCACATCGGTCCACCGTGACATGGATTGATCGCACGGTCTATGTGGAATGATCTCTACTCTAGGGCTCAAACTTGGAACCCACTCAAAGAAAAAACTACACAAGATGGATGCAAACCCGAAGTTTCTCTTTCTCCTTTGTTTGAAATTTGTTAGTTGGCTCTTCATGTTAGTCAACAGTGAGGTACATCAGTCATAAACAGTGGGTCGTAAACACTCCACTGCGTAGAACATGAGTATCCTTTATGCTTGGTGCAATGAGCTAGACCTTGAAATCTGTGTAAGAACAAGTACGATGATATTCAAACTCAGGCTCTCAATCACCCTGATTGGGAGTTGGTTCCCTACTTTATATGTGCCTGCAACACAGTGGGTGGAAATGTAATCCTCCATGGTCATACCACCCCCATCTCCCTGGGCCTTGAGGTTCACTACCTCTCCCATATGAGACAATCTCGTGGAAATAAATGTCGTCCACTTCAATCCTCAATGGTTTCCCATCAAGATTGAAAGCCTCTGTCTCTAGATCCCAATAGTTTATGGGCATCTGGAGTAACCTCACTTGAGCCCTCATTCCTTTGAGAGCCCAAAATTTATAAAGGACACATATTTTAAAAGCTTTGCACTCCTTTCCACTACTGTATATATCTCTTCATGCTCCCTCTCCCTCTATTAAAGCACCATCCTGCCAAAGGAAAGTCATTTTTTGAGTTAACTTTTATAAAAACTTTGTTTGCGAATGTGTATGTGGGCTATAATGTTATCAGTCGCATATAGGACTACATATATGCGGACATGATTTTATTTTCCAATGTACATGCCTCCATGTACGCAACCTAATGACTTACCACCCACGTACACCCTAATTCACATTTTGCGCCCTCTAATACTCAAAACTTTTGACCTAAAATTGAATTTTAAACCACTGAAAATGAAGAGGAGGGGAAGGGCACTTACTTGGTCCAAACAATTGTTAATTTCATTTATCGTAGCTTCCATAATAGACAGATGAATATCGAGGGAAAAAATACCTAAAATGCACTATGTGGGTGAAAAACTCAAATGGTATGGTAAAAAGTCTATTTTTTACTATTAGTAGAAATGTTTTACCCACTCTATATAGTTTATGATAATTTTTTACCTCATGGACTAATAGTATAGTGGAAAGAATTTGTTTTTGTGGTTTTGTCGAGGGTTTTTGTGGTTTCTAACGTCATACTACCCATTCATGACTTCGACATGTATTTCCTTTCACCATCATATAGGATAGGTCGTCACTCCATTTGGAATTACTGCATTGTCCTATGACTATGATCCATATGCCTTAGATATGAACCCATTTATTAGCGACACGGAACCTTCTTACTGCTACTAGAAGTGTCGTTAGTAAGTGGTAGAGGATTACCAAACATGGGTTCCCTAATTAGAACCTTTGTGCCATTTGGTACCCATGCAAAATTTATTCCATAGGACTGAGAATTCCTTACAGTTCTGATATGACTTTTTGTTCAAACTTCATATTCTTACCCACAAGCATTATGACCTTCACCTATGGGACTTCCAACGAGTCTTGTTTAAGCTATTTTCCGACTCTCTCAAAAGAAAAAATATTGTCGAGTGAACTTGTCTCTTTCACACTTGTTAAATGGATTTGAAAGGACGTCTATTTGGTGTAAGTTTAACCCATTTTCAGACCAAGTAGACTATTTACAAAAAATAACATTCTTTGGAGTTAAGTTGTTATTGCATTCCATCATATTTCTTGTAGTATTGAGCCTATTATGGGTTCCCTCTTTCTCATTATAGGCCTCTTACCTCAACAATTTGCATCACTAGCCAAGCAGAGCCTTGCTTATATCCTTTGCAACTTGACACCCTGTAGCCTAAGAGGAAACATTCCCCCGAGTGTCCATGCCCCGCATGCACTTCCTTGCATTGAGCATAGGTATGTTCCATTGTTTGGAGCTCGTTGCTTACTCACGACACTCATTTCCTCCCTGTATCTTAGCATTTATTTTCCTATGAAAAAACAAAAAAAGACAGGAGGGAAAAGAGTATTGTCTTATATCGGCAGCAGTCATGTCACCTTTGAACAGAGAATTATTTTTTGAGTTCGTTGTCATCCAAATTTTGGGTTTAACATGAACTTATGAATTTGACCTCATTAGTTAGAGTTTACTCCTCCAACTGGTTATTCTTCCAATCCCTATGGAGAGTTTGTTGATGCCTCCTGCATCATGAATTTTCATCATCAAGTCTATGTTGTCAGATAACTCCATATGTCTCATGTTCTTGTTCAAAGGAAGTCTATAAGACTGTATCAACCATTTCTCAGAAATCTTGACTTTGCATGTCGGTCATACCCTCATTATGTCTCAGAGTCACATGAATTTGTAGTCCTACCATGCACCCTAGTCCTACTTTCATTATGGGTAGCTAACCTTGAACCCAATATTCGACATCTCCTCATTGGTCGCTGAATGGGGGGCTTCCCTTATGTTTGATGACAAGAAATCTATTCACACAGTAGGATTCATGTAGTTTCTTGGATGTCATTATCCTTATTACCTAGTTTCCTCACCTTTTTCGACAGTATTCATTATTGGTTGTTATTTAGAGGTTATTGTTCATGCACTACTTGCATCTGGTGCATGTGAAAGACGCATAGAGTTGTTGGTTCATGAAGATATTATTTTTCCAAGATCCTTCTAATCATCAATATATTTCTTTGTACCATGTGTTTACTGATGAGAGATGCATTAATGCTCTCCTTTCAATGAGTCTCCTTCCATTGACTTCAACTCATCTATTCTGGAAATGAGACCTAGAGTCCTATGAGTACCTAAAGGCTTGCAGTCATCAGTGGCAGGTTCTCCTACCATCGACAGTTGGGAATACATCAATATCTCATGATCGATAGATTCTTCAAGTGTTCGACCTCAACACCCTTATTCACACTTGTAAGAATGTACTCGGTGCCTTGATACCTACTTTCATTATCAATAGGTTGTCTCACATTTGTTAACCATATACCTTAATGATCGGTGATCAAACGAAGTCTCATTGTGTTCGACATAAACCCCTCTATTCACATGATGTGTATTTTCACCTTCGATGGATAGTGTAGAAGACCTCCAACTTACAATAGAAACATTCCTTTTTTTTTGTTGTCTTTCATCGGACCAGTACCTATATGACTTCAGTGATCATGGGAGATCATATTGTACTCCATTGTATACAAATATATTCAGATTGATTTTGAGACTGGATTCCATTGGACCTTCTTCGTGACTATGACAGCCTATGGCATGTGTCTACTTTGTATTTCCTATTCATGGCCATGAACAACTATTTGGTATATGTCCACATGGATCTGTAGTGTAATTCAAATTGGCAACCATGTCTGAAAAGTCATAATGGATTGTAATATTCTCATGAGTAACTAGAAATTCCAGTTGAGTCTCCATTACTCCACTTCTGGAAATTATAATGTATTTTGGCCATCACAGGTACTCCTCTGACCTCACACATTAGGGGGCATTTGTTATAGCAAATTTTTCCTCACCCCATGAAAATTTCTTGGATGGACTTTCCATTTCCCTATGTAGACTCAAAGTCCCCTTTTTTACCTTCCAGAGCCAAAACATCATATTTTTCCACATATACACGCCCTACCAGTTAGACAACAACATATACGCAGGTTTCTCCACTGCATCCCATGTACAATGGGTTTGATGCTCAAAATTAAACATTATGTCGGGTTTCCATGTCACGTCATGAGATCCATGATCCTTGAACTTCCCTATACTGGAAATGCTTTGACTCGACCCTTCAGTTCCATTTTAAGGATATAAATTGATCCATATCCAAGCCATGGAAAGGAGGAAAATTCAACTTTTGAGAGAAAATATACTGTAGAGAAATTTCACTTCACATTGAGTCTACATCCCTTTATCCTTGAAAGTTTGAACTCATTGTTCAGCCCCCAAGATCTTCCTTCTTTGATGGAGAACCTCACTGTCTCCTTTATATGAGATTCCCTTTGGTGGAGGATTGAAGTGGTGCATGCCTAGCTCGAGGGACTTAGTTTCTCGGTTCCGAGATGTGTCGATACAGAAGTTTGTCACCTATATACTTATGTTGATTATTTTAATAGAAACACTCGTTTCTCGTCCAATTGTTATCTTTCAAATATTTGAATTATTATTCCATGGGCATGTTTGTCTTGAATGTTAATGGATTATGCTAGTCTAAATGCTAACAATATATATTATCACCATATGCTTACATATCTTGGTTTTTTAGGACACGTTGCAGGTATAAATATTTGAGTTGCATGCTCAACGATGGTCTTCATCGAACATCCAGACGAGGTAGGCTCTTGAACTTGTCTTGTTAGTATTTAATTTATATAACATACTTGGGATTAGAGTCAATTTTTGTGTGTCATTTTGTTTTTTGTGGTTTACCCCATGCCATAGAGAGATTTTCTTCGTAACAATCATCACAAACTAGCCAATAGATCATTTACTCACAAGAAGATATTCAATAGAAATGAGTGAATGTACTTATGAGAGACTCCTTGAGGTGTATTTATAATTTTTTCATGTAACCTCTCTCCTTAATATTATGGGCTTATAGAATTTCTTGTTACAACCCCTTTTCCCTTTCATTAATTGACTTGTAACTAACTAAGGGTTTATTAACCATTCTTTGTGGATTCTAACTTCAAAAGGCCATAACTCCTCAATCATCAAGAACCATGTGGTGTACCACCTATCATCGGAAATGACATGAAGAGGAATATCCATCCGTGAATGAGTTACTTTCATTTACATTGTCCTTCATGATCATTTTCCACGATAAACTTTGGGTTCCATAACCACGCCTCTAGGGATTCTTGTAGACTTCTTCAAAGCATCTTCCTGTGAGGGCCATGTTTAGAGATAATCCATAAGGGGACCACTTTGGAGACTTATCCAAATACACCCATCACATATATTGAAATTAATGACAACCATTGCTTGTTGACATCAATTACAACCAACTGTCCAACATTGAATGCTCTTCAACATTTGACATATGTGTTCTCACTAGATCAATGGCATGAATGTATAGTTTCTCTATGTTTCATAGTCGACACTCAAAGGAGGCCTATAAGGTCATGAAAATATTGGAGATGGAAGAAATAACTTCTTCTAGAAGGTCCTCACAATGTAATACCAAATCATGGACTTCATGGTTACATGATTGACACACATAAGAAATATTGATGTTCGATGTGTGACATGTTGAATTTCCTCAAATTAATGCCTGAAGTTAAGGACCAATAGTTGTTTCATAGAGATACATCATGGCTCATTAAACTACAAGTATAAAATATATTTGTTGTGGAGAAAACCATAGCTAGTGGCATGAATCACTCTAGCTATCTTTGTTTTTGAATAATTATCTTGGCTTATGCCAGTGTAATGCTATTATTATCTTTGGTTATGACTATTATCAAATTTTCACTACTTACCATTTATTGTTAGTATATTTTGTTTGTTAAAGTTGTCTTTTCTCTGGCATACCATTCAGTGGTGGTAGGCCATTATTGTTAATTTGTCCATATGAGGTTGTTGAACCATATTCTCTCCACCACTAATTGTGAGAACACATCCTTTGACTATCTACTTGATTCACAAAGGGCTCTTTTTATAATGAAGGTTAATAATGGGGCCAACAATGCCCTTTTCATTTGGACTCATTTTGTAAACTTTATAAATATTTATGATTCTCTCCACCACTAATTGTGAGAACACGTCCTTTGACTATCGACTTGATTCACAAAGGACCCTTTTTATAATGAAGGTTAATAATGGAGCCAACAATGCCCATTTCATTTGGACTCATTTTGTAAACTTTATAAATATTGATGCTTGGAATTTTTAGAGATAAACTATGTATGAGATTTTGAAAGATTATCTCCATAAGGTTCATGCATCATTATGACCAACTTTGTAAACCACACACTTGCATCTATATATATTGGTAGTATAGTACAAGTATACCTTTTTTCATCTTTAATATGGTTTTGGTTTTCCATACCTTTATGGAAATATTTTTTTTAATCCAAAATAAATTCAATCTATTTGTTTACAATTAATATCATAGGGTAAGCACAAGAACACACACTTATGGAAATTCTAATTAATTTTATTTTCGCATTGAGACGAGATAAAAAAAACATTATTGAAGTAAACAATTTTGGCTCACCCAATAGCATGATCGGGGATCCAAAGGTATTCATACCTCAATGGGACATAGTTATTTTGAATTAACTTTTCCGCATTTACAAAACTGCACCATGTTTGGATTAGTAGTTATAGTGGACAACTTGATTGAGTTATTTTAACCAACCCTCCTCAATAAGATCTTATATTATTTGTTTTTATTTTTTGGGACAAAAACAGTTAGATTTGTATTAATAAAATTGCTTTGGCCTCATAATACATAATTATGTTAGATTGCGAGCTCAACTTCTTTCACCATTGGTTGGGATGATGATGGAGACTTTTTATTCTTTCCTATTATTGTCCAAAATTATTTAACAATTGACAAATTTATTTATAATCCTGCCAGTCCCAAATTTTCTTGATTTGAAGGTTTGTTTTTTTCTAATGCCTCAACTTATTCAACCTCATCTTCCCAATGTGTTGATGGTTCGGAGATGGAATAAACCTGAGTTCTTTGACCCGGATCAAGAGATTCTCGATCTTATACTTTTGATTGAGGAATCATATCCTATTGGTTTGGGGGATTCTTCTATGTTGACACCCCATTGGGTTGGGGTTCCATATCTAGAATTGTTAAATAATTTGCTTGTCATGACTTTCCATTGGTTTTTAAAACGAGTTGATGATCTTCCTTGGAGCCATCCCAATAGGTTGATATATATAGGTGCTTCCTATCCTTCCTATTCCTTTCAAGGAAATGAGATTCTATATGCCCTATTTCAAAACAAGCCCTAAATTGAAGAGAAAATATTTCATATCCCAACTTCTAGGTCAAGGAGTGGTTTTTACTAGTAGTTTTTAGTCGTACAGTACAAGTATACCTTTTTTGTATCTATGATATGGTTTTGGTTTTCCATAACTTTAGGGAAAGATTATTTTTAATCCAAAATAGATTCAATCTAGTTGTTTACAATTAATACATTTTAATTAATTTAATTTTCCCATTGAGACAAGATAAAAAATATTATTGAAGTAAACAATTTTGTCTCACCCAATAGCATGACCGGGGAGCCAAAGGTATTCATACCTTGGTTGGACACAACTATTTTGAATTAACTTTTCCACATTTACAAAATTGCACCAAGTTTTCCTTTCACATGTTTGTCTTGGTAGTTACAGTCATAAGTTTGATTGAGTTATTTTAACCAATAGGATCTTATTTTGTTTTATTTTTATTTTTTTGACATAAACGGTTAGATTTTTATTAATAAAATTGCTTCATCCTCACCGGTCATCATGTAATACATAGTCAAAATTCTCAAGGCCTATTGCAAAGGCATATCAACCCAAATTCAAAATTTACTAGCAGATTATGTCAAATGTCCAAGAAAGCTACATTCCATAAGTCCTTACATGAGTATATTTTCAGAAATTGATTTCATAATAAATGAAAAAAATAATACATGATTATGTTAGATTGCAAGCTTGACTTCTTGCATCGATGGTTGGGATGATGATGGAGACTTTTTCTTCTTTCCTACTATTGTCCAAAATTCTTTAACAATTGACAGAGTCACTTCTAATCTTGTCAATCCCTAATTTTCTTGATTTGGAGGTTTTGTTTTTTCTAATGCCTCAAATTATTCAATGTCATCTCCCCAACTTGATGATGGTTGGGAGATGGAATAAACCTGAGTTATTTGACCCAGATCAAGAGAGTCTGGATCTTCTACTTTTTTTTAGAAATAAAATCCTATTGGTTTGGAGGATTCTCTTGTGTTGACACTCCATTAGGTTTGGGTTCCATATCCAAAATTGTTGACGAATTTTGTTGTGATGAATTTCCATTGGTTTTTAAAACTAGCTAATGATATTCCTTGGAGCCATCCTACCAGGTTGATTTGTATTTGTGCTTCCTATCCTTCCTATCCCCTTCAAGGAAATGATATGCTATATGCTCTATTTCAAAACATGTCATACATTGCAGAGAAAAATATTTCATAGCTCAACTTCTGGGTCTGGGATTAGTTTTTACTAGTAGTTTTTAGTACTATAGTACAAGCCTACCTTTTTTACATCTCTAATATGGTTTTGGTTTTCCATACCTTTATAGAAAGATTTTTTTTAATCCAAAATAGATTCAATATAGTTATTTAAAATTAATATCATAGTTTAAGGATAATAATACACACTTGTGGACATTTTGATTAATTTTGTTTTCCCATTGAGATGAGATAAAAAATAAAAATAAAATAAAATAAATAAATAAATAAAACATTATTGAAGTAAGCAGTTTTGGCTCACCCAATAACATGATCAGGGAGCCAAAGGCATTCATAACTCACCCAAAGGTATTCATACCTTGGTTAGACATAGGTATTTTGAATTGTAGCATCCCCGTTGCCAACTTGGGCCATGCCACACCAAAATTTGGCCTTTGATACCATTTAATTAGAAAAAAAATGCTTTGCATATGAGAAAAATCATGTATAAGGAATGGTGTATTTGTTGTTAACGGATTCCCAAAATTAAATCAGAGCAATCAAGTGGAGATATGTCATAGGCTACTATGTCCCAGAAGGGACCAATAGAAAAGGTGATTGCATAGTTCTTGTTAATGATAATATGAGGGCCAACTTGTTGAATCCAATGCAAATTATAAGGATATGAATGTGGTGTAGTGGAAATCTACAGGAAATTTGTAACATACCCAATACCCTTTGTACTCTATTGAGGATATGGGGTACCTCTTAAAACCAAAAAAATCCACCAACTTCTTGCTCTAATACCACCTTCGTCATTGTCTTTCTATTAATTAATTAATGCATGTAGACATGACAATGTAGGATTATACAAACACAATTAAATAATTCAATGGAAAAAGATACCATAGTTTCATATGCAAGATTAACATGAAAATAGAACTAAACAACTAGAAACCAATTCAATTCATAACATAAATAACATTAATTCAACATAATCATAAATAAATCATGAACACTTATCTTTTCAGGAATTAACCATCAACTAGGTGCACATGAAGGACATTCCACCCAACCATAGGCTCTCTATTACACTTAAAAATCTCTACAACAAAGGCCACCCCTTTTTTGAGGCTATACACGAGGGATATTTTACCTATGTTTGGCTCTAGATCTCTTCATAAAACCCTATTCCTAGAATTCGCAGTTTGTAAACTCTTACAACTATCTCAATCCATAAACTTGCTTTCCCTGATAGCCTACACAACCTAAGGAATGGGATCCCCTTCTCTACCACATAGTACCTCACGACATCCCACATCCCACTATGGATTCAACATAGATTAGATAAGAAATCTCACTACTAGGGACTCCAAAGATTATCAGTTGTAATTAAGTTTCCTCGATTTCAACAATTTCCTTTACACATAGTCATGCTCTCAATATAGTTTCATTGAAACAATTTTCCATATTTTCATTACAGTAGTAATGTTGTAGATTAATCGCAATGAGAAAAACCTCCAAATAATAATGGAAGTCAAATCCCCCTTGCATGCCCAAAAATCACAAGTTATATTTGCATGCATGTGAGAGACTACATGCCTTCATAAGAAACTAATACCAAGGTTAAGAACTTAGGATAAACATAAATTAAAGTCTTAATAATCCAAGGCTAAATAACATAGGATAACAATAAAATAATATTCATCTTTTTATCTCGTAAGCCCCTTTTCATTCTCCTCTCATGGAGTCACATGACCACATTATTTTTTCCTTATCCTTCTGCAACCAATAATGTATTTTTTTTTAATTATTGTTCATTGTTCCATTTTATATATTATATCAATTGGATTTTATCCATTCCTCATGCACACCTATACATTATTAGTCTAAGGATGAAAATTGGGGATATTACATTCCACTCCCCCTATATTCTGCACCATCCTGGGTGCACATCATCATTATATACAATAAATTTTACATCAAAATGTCAAAATAAATGTGGGTATGCCTCCCACATTTCATCATTCAACTCCCATGTTGCTTCATTGGGGTTGTAGTGGGTCTATTTGACCCTTACCTACTATTTATTTTTCATATGAGGTGATATATATTCTATATGTTATTACAATAATGAGTGTTCCATATATAGAGAACATATGGTGACCATCCATGAAAGGATGCGTCCATTGGATAATTAATAACTATTTATTATTATTATTACTTATTATATATATTATTTAATAATCAATAATTATATTATTAATTATTAATCTAAGAGAATTTATTCCCGATGTTGTCCAAACATCAATGCTCCCTCTCAACGAGGGATACATTTTGCATCATTCCAAGCTTGTCTCTGAAGTATATAAACTTCTCCCTAGACTCATGACACCTATCTATAAATCCTTGGATATGTCTCTCTCCTACCTGAATTGAGGGGAAAATACCCCTATGGATCTCCCTCTGAGCAAACTGACTCTCTATGAGATTAGGCTCACTCTGGGTCTGCATGTGATAGCATCTAGCATCTCGAGGCATTATCATTCCTAGTCAAATCAGCATGACTAAGGAGAAATACTACACCTGGGCCATTCACCACATGTACACCCTTGTGAGTGAGTGTCATCCCAATGTTATCTGCCACATGGATAGCACCTCAAGCACCTCGAGTCCATATCACTCCTTTTCATGATCAAGGAAGGACTACGCCTGGGCCCATTTACCATAATTACACCCTTGTGGTAAATGTATCCTATATCCCTTAGTCTGCAACCCAAAATAGGAGAAGGTCTGCTCAATCCTTACTCAGGGCATTGTAGAAAAATGTATGTCACACATGGCACTCTCATCTAGAATTATAGAGGCTACTCCCTCTAGAAACACTAGGGTGAACTCCCCATAGTGTGTGATGACAAGGTCAACTCCCTTGATGTGTCCTCATTTTCTCTCCACAAGGGACATTGGTCTATAATACCAAACCCACTTATCCCTCTCAGATAAGTGTCCTCTCATATCAACTTAACTCAGTCATAGAGGAGTACGATCCAAAATTCTAGATGTTATTCCCTCTAGAAACACTAGGGTCAACTCCCCATAGTGTGTGACGTCAAGGTCAACTCCCTTGGCATGTCCTCATGTGCTCTCCACAAGGGACATTGGGTTATAAGCCCAAACCCACTTATCCCTCTGGAATAAGTGTCCTCGCAGATCAACTCAACTCAGTCACAAAGGAGTATGATCTGGAGAATGTATCAGGAAGCTGGAAGCATTAACACTCCCTCTTAGCGAGGGAGGCATTCTCTACCACACGAGGTCTGTCACAGAAGTACTCGAACTTCATCCTAGTAAGGGGTTTGGTAAGAACATCAACAACCTGATCATTTGTAGGAAGGTACGACAACAGTACTTCCTTCCTCTACATCATGTGTTGGATGTAATGGTACTTGATCTCAATGTGTTTCGATTTGTCATGAAACACTGGATTCTCTGAGAGATTCACACAGCTCTGGTTATCACAATGAAAAATGGTGGAATACAACACATGTCCAAATATATATGCAAGGAGCTTGTGAATCCAAAATTCTTCACAAACTCCCACACTCAATGCAATGTACTCTGCTTCTTCAGTGGTCAAATCCACATAAGTATATTTCTTGCTACAACAAGAAACCATGGAAGATCCTAAAGTGAAGAAACACCCATAGGTTCTCTTCCTATCCACTGTGCTCCATGTCCAATTAGAGTGAGTATATCCCTGCAATATCATGTCAATACTAGAAGTATATCTCATACCATGTCCAATTGTGCCTCGTAGGTATCTCAACACATGCTTCGCAGCAATGCAGTGTGTTTGTTTCAGCTGACTCATAAACTGGCTAAGTGCACTCACTACATAGTAAATATCCGGTTTGGTGTTAACGAGATACATCAATGATCCCATCAACTCTTTGTTGTCATACAGTTGGCTTAGATTGATGGACAGTTGGTTTGGATAGTTGGTTGTCATTGATTTCAACCCTTGGAGAGTGATATTGTTATAATGTAGATTTATGTCAACCATCGAGTATGTCGGGTAGCACATTCTGGTAGCTCCATAAGTATGGTTAAGGAACCCAAGTTTATTTGAGGAATAATGTAATGAAGATCATTGAATTTGCAAGTGAGACTATTACAGATGGATAGTACATGTCATGATGTTTTTGGTGATATGTGGCATGTCACGCAGTTCCTCACTGATCCATATGGATATCAGTGGCCACCCACCTATTCCAATTGGCTCAAAATAATCCTCTAGCAACTTACTATTTTTTAGTAGTTTTTCAGTTCCTAAACTTCTAAGGCCATTTTGAGGGCCTAAATGAAGTTTTTTCTATATCTATCACCGCATTGCTAGTTGAAGGCTCTTATTGAACCCCAAAAATGAATCTCCTCGATGATACATTTCCAATGATCTATCATGCGCCCAAAATGGAGATCATATGCCAAAGTTATGCCCTTAGGAAGTTGATACACCGAACTACCCAAAACTAGGTCCACAAAACTATTGGCTTTTCATCTTCTGGGGTTAGGGTTTTGGATTTTATTTATGTTAAAAAGGCCTTTAGAGCCTCATTGTAAGCATCTTATTTCGAATGTGAGTAGTCATCACATCTCTTCTCAAGGATAAGTTGCCACCATTCTAGCGAGTCTTTCACTCTGTATTTCTACAATTTTGTACATTTCGCTCATTAATAGAAATTGTGTATTACTCTATCTCTGTGTTTATGGTTGCATCTCTTATATATTTATGTTATATTATTAGATATCTGAGATATCTCTGTACATTTCTTTATTATATCTCTGCTCTCAATTTGTGCTGAAAATAATCTGGATCACTCACGGTTGAGGAGATATGGCTTAGTAAAGTTGGATAACTCTCATGAGTTATCTAGAAGCCCCTAGAAGGTCAAAGAAGTCAAATTATTCTAGAAGCTCCTAGAATAAGTTTACTAGTCAAAGTGGTTGTAACTAGGAGTTAATCACGAGTTAAGTTGTTGCAAAAAAAAAAAAATTAAAAAACAAATAGTTTCAACTAGAAGTGGTGAGTTTACTATTTG
>JZKD02S0232282.1:0-13488 GCA_000966675.3 Picea glauca
CTCTGTGTTTCCATTTCTCTGAATTTCTTTCTGTAATTCTTGGAGAGTGATTGATTGCAATTTAGTACTACATCTATTGTGATCATGTTATACCAGGAGTTCATTCAGTAAACAAATTTTCCTTTGTTATTACTGTGAGTAAAACAAGACCTATGATCTATGTGAATTACTGCATTTTTATATCTTGTTCAAGGGTGCATCTTCTACTTTTCTTCTACTGCAAACAAGGTGAGACTTATCTGTAATTGATACCTGAATTTGTTTAACATTTTTGTAAATCATTTCTACATCATTTGACATTATAATTGTGACTCAGATAATGAGATATAGCCTTTGTACTATCTTATTATTAATTTCATTTAAAGATTATTTCTCAAAAAACTGAAGGTAGAAAAAATCACTCATAAAAACATTTCATTTAAAACCTTTGATGCCTGACATTATTCTTTGAGCCTTAGAATCAATCTCAGGAACAACAGACACCACGACAGTTCTCACTTAGTTGCTTGGCAACACCAATGATACTTCATCTAGACTACACCTCTTCACCTAGAGCATACTCATAATTTTTTCTAGCCTGCAGGCGAATCACACTCCTACTCTAGTGGAACTCACTTGTATACTTAAACAATTTGTTAATGGCTTAACACTTAGCCATTTAAGCATACATCCATGAACATGTGAGACAAAGAGAAAATTTGTGAAATAAACAAGAGACATGCAAATATAGTGCGGGTGGCACAAGATGTACCTAATACCCGACTAAGTCTTATTATTGTGAAACAATTACAATATGAGAACTACCAGCTCAATTTACAACTTGGGCAGAGTCGCACAACTCACCTCACCAAGACACTCATACACAAATTTGTCACACCAAGACTCGTCCGTCACAACAACTTTCACAAACTATATGGTGTTCCCTAGAGGTGTGCCCACCACAGACTCACTATCTCTTCTATGTCGTAAGACTTCATAGACCTTCGGCTTTGTCTCATAGCATGCCTCACCTAGACTTGTGATAAAAATTCCCCAAACTCCAAAGTCGCTTTGCCTATTTCTAGACTCAATCCAAATAAGGTCACCCCAACTATGTCCACAGAATCACCTCAAGGCAGCATAAGTCATCCCATGTGGAGCAACTTGGCGCCTTGAGGAAGCTCGCCCCTCCTTGTCTGAATCTACCTCAGAATCTTGGTGTTGATCTTTCCCTCTTCCTTTTTCCTTCTTGTTTGTGCACCCTTGTTCTTTTATATGGACTCCAAATGTCATCTTCGTGAATCATCGTGTCTTTTGGGTGTGTCACGCCCCTTCACAGACCAATGTGCTCAAACGAACTGACGCACCTCTTCGCAGACCAACATGCCCATGAACCTGTGTGCTTGTTAACCTTCACGTCCCTCGGGACCAGCACGCCCCAACCTCTTGGTGTGTCACATGATTCTCCTCATACCTGGCCAAGCCCCTTGGCGTGTTGTGCGCCTAAGGAGCACACTTGCCCAACTAGTGCGACTCTTGGGTGTCGGAGCAACCCCAAATTTCGTCTCCTTGAGGACTTGGGAAAGGGTGAACACACCCTTCTAGCCAAGGACCTTACACATATCAAATCGCAACCTTCCAAGAGTCATTGATACTAAGCATTAAACCATCTAGAAGCAACAGAGTTAGTCAAAGAGGTATAACGGAAGCAATCGCCATTAATTCGAGAGAATTGATCGACATGGCATAGTGATTTATGGAAGGCACTAATAACTTAAATCAGTGAGACGACATTATGAGGGGTCACATCCATCGAACCACTGAAGTTTCCATGCCATCAAAGGTCTATCGATATTTTTCCCCATTCAAGCCTGAAATTTGATGTTTTGTAGAACATTTTTTTTTTATTTTTAGACTTTTAGCACATCAACAATTACAAGGACGTTAAGATTTCCAACAAGCCCGTCATAATATTTAATTGTTGTCACCATGAATAAGTCATACAGTGTGTTTGAGACTTCTGCAGTTACTTCCCTTGCGGTTCCTACCACATTAGGTAATGTAGTTTGAGCCCTTAGGATGAGCTAATTGAATGTTACTCTTCAATAGGTTGACGAATTCTCAGCAGATAGATGAGACCAACAACACTAGAGTTAGCAAGGAGATTAGTTTGACAAAATCTTTCTTGGGAATTGAAGTTGTATCATCCTATGTATATATTAGTTATCATAGTTGAATCCAATGAGAGGCAACCTTATAATCTGCACCAGTTTTGGGCAACATGGTTGCAGCCTACAGACAACAGTTATGATAGAATGATGGACAATAGAATCAGGTTGATGGTAAAATGGTGGAAAACTCATTCACGAATAAAATTCCAATATTTTTTTGTTGCACAAAGCTCTTTCTCAAATAAAAAAATTGATACTTAAGAATTTGCATAAAAAGTAAAATAAAGGACAAAGAAAACATTCAACCATCATCAAATTTTCATTTGATAAGCAAAGGAGATGTTAAATTCCAGGTCAACCCATTAACCTCAAATAATCACTATGAAAAGCTTATTTATTTATCTAAACAATAAGAAACATAACACAAGTTTAATAAATTGATATGAAAGATGATCTGTTATATAGAATTAGTTATGGAGGTATTTCAAATTACATCCGAACGTCTCATCGAACATATTTTGGTTGCGAACATTGAGATCTTATTACTTAACACAATCAAAGGGATAAAGGGGACAATGAAAAGGATTTAATAAAAGGGCAGGAAAGTTAAATCATAAAGTTCTTTTAAATCTTTATATGATATTATTAAAATTCAAAAAAAATATTTGGAAAAAGTTGTTAACAGTGTTATTTATCCTTTCAATAAGGAGAAGCATAATCATATCAATGTTCACATAACATATCAATTATTCATTTATATGATGAGTATAAACAAAAAGATAAAATTCGAAAAGAAAAACAATAAAAAAATAAATGATATATTATTAAAAAATAATAATTATATTTTTATATTTTAATTTAATGTTATATTTATATTTGAAAAAGATGTAGATTAATTCTAAGTTTAATTTAAATTGGAAAATTGAATACTTTTGTTTTAAATATGTAAACAAAGTTTTTGACATTCTCTTATAAGAAGAAGATGGAATTGCAAGATGTTACAATGAAGTCATGCTTAGAAGTACTCTCATCAAAAATCTTGAAGGATGTATCAAAAGAGATTTATCAAGATAGCCATGAGTCAATCCAAAAGTTGCAAGACCGCCAAAAAAAATTTGACAAGGTTGTCGCTAATAAAGATGAAGAAATTTCTTTCCTTAAATGTCATAGTCAAAACTTGATCACAAAGATTAAGAAGTTAAAACAATTAAACAATTTTGCTCAACACTTTGTAACTCATATCATCTCATGTTGCCATCCATCACAACTTCGAAAACAGAGAATCATGAAAAGAAATTACTACCCAGAACAAAGACATAAATGTGTCCATAAAACACTTTGAAGACAAAGCATCTTTGAAGGGATGGACAATGTAATAAACATAAATATATAAATAAACGTCATCATCAACATCAACAACAACAATAAATAAAGTGAGACATCCTAACAAACACATATGACACATCTTTGAAGGGATAGACAATATAATAAACATCATCATCATCAACAGCAACAACAACAACAACAACAATAATAAATGAAGTGATGCATCCTAACAAACAAACAAACATGACACATCTTGAAGGTATAGGAAATGTAATAAACATAAATATATAAATAAACATCATCAACCACAACAACATCAATAATAATAAATGAAGTTACACATCCTAACAAAGAGACAGAACCTAATCAAAGGCCATGACCCATCAACCATAGTGACCAGTGAATGCAAATAAATATACCAGCACATGGCATTGTACAATCAATCATCTATCTTAATCATTATTAAATATATATTAGTGATGCTCTATGGATTTCAACATAATGTCCTTCTTATGCTGATATTTCTCAGTGAATGCCATATTATTTATTTCACTCCCACTTAAAGAAAATATCTCCCAATGATTAATCATATTGGACTTTTTATCATTGTTTGAATTTCCATTAGGATAGCCTCTTTTACAAAAATCAAAATCCTCAAATCCATAAACTTGTCAACATGTCTTTAGAAGCAAAGAAACAATCTTCAATTTGCTTCTCAAAGTATCGATCAGACATGTGACTTTTAACTCTATCCAAACACAACGCATTATGTTGGTGTTGAACGAAGTTCTCTTCCGTTCAATCGAAAAACTTGACTGTATCTATCCTTTTGCTAAAGATTGGGGAAAATATATTGATCCCCTGAGCTTAACTGAATTGCAGATTCTAGCATCCAATGGGCATGATGTAAAGTCAATCAATGACTTTGCCCCATGCTCATTGGAAGTTGGAATCTGCAATCGAGATAAGGATGCCCATCTTAATCAACTAAGATTCTCTACAATATGTTATATCTTGATCAACTAAGATTCTCTACAATATGTTGATTTTAACATTCTTTGAGCATGATGTAAAGTCAATCATTGACCTTGCTTCATGTCCATTAAATGTCAGAATCTGCAATCAAGATAAGGATGTCTATCTTGATGAACTAAGATTATTTACAATATATTATATCTTGATCAACTAAAATTCTCTACAATATGTTATTTGCAGTAAAAACTTATTATTCCAAAAAAACTAAATACATTTCTAAACCAGCTTATCCATTGAAAAAAAAAATGAACTAAAATTCAGGACTACTCTTTATTTCTTTCTGAAAATAGAAAAAAAACATAGAATAATAATTATTCAACATCAACCATCTCACCGCCAAATCCAGTAAGTGTAAAGTGTGAAATCGTCTTACCGAACTAAAAATGTGCCTTCTAAATTTGCACCCTCCAAGCTTCTACCAAATCAGTGTGCCTTCTAATTTTGCACCCTCCTAGCTTCTACCAAATCCCACTCCACAGCTGAATAACTATACTGCCACTCGACAAACTACACAAAGTAAAATTAAGCCACTATTGGTCTAGAGTCTACATCTGCCACTCACACTCACAGCAAAATAAAAAGAATATTAATATTGAATCCCGTACAAATGTCACTCTTGATACAGGGGTGCATGATAGTGGTTTTATGGTACACAACAACAATGTTCAACAAATGCTTGTCGGGCCCTACCACAATTGAAAAAAATAGAGTGATGTCCATTTTCAATCATCAACTTTTTCTTTAATAAATGTGAGAGAGAATTTATAGCTAATGGGGTAAAGAAAGGAACGTGATAACACCTTCAAACGCACAAAAAAATGGCTGTAAACGGTCTTTTGGGTACATGTTTGGATTGATATAAGCACTTGGTACGTGGAATATTGATGGGATTTTTTCATACATTTTATCAAATTGTGATTGAACTTTGAAGGGAGGCCCACTAGGCCAAATTTATTAATATCAAGTTATTAGGTATCATATAGTTATTCTGTTCTAATCACCTTTTGTCATTTTTCCTTTTCCTTTTATACGATGGAGGAATCACAAGAAGAAATATTGTGAGGTTTTTTTTTGGTCTATCATATAATAAAAACTGATTTGGTTAATGGGTAAAAATAGAAATTTGATTTGATAAATGGGTTTATTTGGGATTGCTTACAAATTGTTTTATTAAAAGGAAGTAATATCATTTTCATCTTAGATCAAAGGTTCTGTTTGAACCAATGTCAATTTAAAGGATTTTATTGTCATTGTGTCATCGCTAGGGACAAAATATTGTTGTTGCATAAATCAAGTTGTATTTGCAATTAGGTCAAACTCATATCTTATATGTTTTTAGGTACATATCGGGTCTTGGAATGATGATCTTTGTGATTGGACTTCTAGCACTAGGATCTCGTTGCTTAAGAGGTTCAAGACATAGTGAAAAAAACCTGATACAGGCAACAATATTATTGATCGAAGATAAAGAGGTTAATGTTGGCCACTTTGTTGTTAAATTATTCAATGAGACATGACAATATAATTGATGAAAAGGGATTTAGCCATCTCAACCATATATTTATCCAATAATATCAATATATAGTACATGGATGTAATCACCTTGTGCAATGAAAAGTGTGAACACGTTGACAACTTATTTGATAAGGATGACAACTCATAAAGAGGTGATCTCGGACTTTGTGATTGCATAGGACTCACGGGCTAACATTCCCTTACGCGATCATAAGTTTGAATAATTATACCAGCAAGGCAACAAGAACTAATGCATACATTGGTATCATTTCAATCTTCAATGTGAAACTTATGAACTGAGCTTTGATGAAGATCTGCATGAAACACTCTCAAATTTGAATGGTAAGAATTTGGAAAATCCCACTGTTTGAACATGTGAGTTTCAATATATGTAATTTGTCCACCAATGTGAACTACAATATCTGATGAGAGCTAATTATGAGAAATGGATCATCTTTAACCCTGGCCCTTCTCTGAAAATGCATGAAAACCCAATCAAATGCCAAGCAACAATGCTAGGTCTAATGACCATCCAGGTGAACAAAATGTACACAATATTATGTTAAGAAAATTACACAAATAGTGTCAATCAACATCCCAATCATGAAATTATCACAAGTGATGAAATCTTTGCAACTTCGTCATTGTTGTTGTCCAAACTTGAAGTCTGACAATCATCATCAATATTCCCCCTTTTGTTAGTTGAAAGGTGAAAAGTATGTCAAAGGGATCCAAGTTTAAGCTTTGGGGTCTTCTTTTCTTCAATAGCTCTTTCATCATTGTCTCTAGTGGCTTTGGTTAACCACTAACCATTTTCACAATATGCTCCCTCCTAAAGGCACTAGAGAGGTCCATTTTGTCTTCATCAATGTACTTTCCCCTTTGATGTGTAATAGAGAACCTTTCTCATTTCGTTTGTGTACCTCCCCTCCTTAAGGTACAAGGGAGTATCATTTGGAGTTAATTTTTAACTTGAAATAGAACGGGCCATACTCATGCCAAAAAATATCATTTGTAACAACTGATTGAAATCCATTTGCTTTTGTAGCTTCTCTATGCAAACATGTTTTTACGTGTATTAAGTGTCGGCAACCCAACACCCGACAAATTATTTATTAGTAAACCCTTGCTATAATAAACTCATCAAGCAAATTTATTGAATAAAATCATGGTTGAGTTTTAACAATCTAAATTAATAAACCAATGGAAGCGCAATAAGAAAACCATACACATTTGCACACATTATTTTCTGGGTAAATATCCTTGGAAAACCCCCTAAGGGGAAACTAGTACCTTATTGATTTTATTAATATAAAATATAGGCTCCCATCTTGGGATAATGGCCCACCTAAGGAATAATACAAAACAATAAAATAGCCTAGCTTATCACACCTCAAGATTTGTCATTCGATCTTGCATGTTGCTACTTCATTTGCTACCCCTTTATTCTTTTCCTTGGACCATGCCCCTGCACACTTAGATGAAAGTCCTTCTCCACCCAATCAACGAGATCTCACTATCTCGCTCTGTGTGTATCTCCTCCTCTCACTTTGGCTATCTTTTATAATCTTGAGTTTACACTAAATCCAAAACCCTAGATCTCCAAAGTGATCAATGGTTGAGATTAGATCTCACCATCACTCTATTCTAATGGATAGGATTTAATCTAACTCATTAATGCCAAATACTTAGGCATTTGACTTAAATTAAACTCCATTAATTACAAAAGTACATTCACTTTAAGAATCACTTAATTAAAGTAAATCTCCTAAGTCCTAAGATGTATTAAGGATGACTTCCACATGTTAGACACAAAACTAATGTGGAACTACATGTCTGATGCTACAAACATCAACACTCCCTCTTAGCGAGGAAGGTACTTCTCGAAGAGACACCTGGAACTAGTACTTCCTTCGACCCTAGCACAATGTCACACACATCATCTTGCACATTGGCATCCCTCCAACCATGTTGGTCAATTTCTCACTGAACACTAGAAGTCACATAATCGATGACACTAGATATTGGTGCCATGAAGTTTGGAAACTTCACCGAAGGCCTGCTCTCCCTCAATGAACTCCTAGGAGCCTCCTCCTACTCATGAGAATCCATCAATGTCATCTTGTACCAACTAGGTCTCCTAATAGAACCAAAAGGGGATAACTCCCTCTTCCCATCTGAAGATTGACTCCCCACACTAGAATTATGTGAACGCTCATCACCCTTTAGAGCCTCCTTCTCCTCTTCCTCCATCATTGACATCGATCCATGATCCAAGATACTCTTGGACCCACCTACAGGCTTGCCCTACAATTTGTATACCTTACCCTATCTTACACTAATGTTAATTGTTGGTTCAGGGCTAGCTCCCTCTGGATGCATGAACACTTGTCCGTTCTGGAACAAGACTGCATAACCCTTTTCCTCTAGAGTTGAGACTGAGAGAAAATTCCTCCTCAACTCTAGGACATACAACACATCTACCACCTCCAGAGAACCTCTTGACTCCAACTAGAACCTGATTGTCCCAACTCCCTCTACACCACACTTGACATTGGTGCCAAGCTCCACATGTAGATCTGAGTCCGTCTCTAACCAACTAGTGAACAAATCATGTGTCTCTGTCATGTTCTCTACCCACTAAGAAAATAAATACAACCAACTCCTAGAGCTTAGATCGGTTGCTCAAATCTACCCATATATGTCCTAGTTACCAGATTTGTTTGTTGTTACCATGTCGGTTTCTCTTCTCCTTTGGACTGAACATCTCTCTTTATGCAAAGAGTCCTTCTTTTCTCTATCTATGAGTCACTGACTCCAATAGATCTGTCATCCCCTGATCTCTGGATGAAATTTTTTCTTCACCCATCTGACATCCCCTTGAGTCACAGTCCTTCATGGCTTAAGCACTTGAGTAAATGTTCATCTTTGCTCCAAAGTGGATGACTCGAGCACATGAGAAAAAATATTTATTTGATCCTATGTGCTCTTGTGCGGCTTAGATATCTAGGTGAAAGTCCTTCTTCACCTATCCAAGATCTCCTTATTGGTTGCTCGACCTTCTTCCATTACTCAGTAAGCCACCCAAGAAATTTTTTTGGATGCCCGAACTCTGCTACCCAAGGCTTCCCGCAGCCTTTTGTTGTTGCTTGGAACTTCTTGCAGCCTGCCTCATTGTTGTTCGATGGCTTCATGGGTCTGTTGTTTCCCTGCAACCTTGTTGGTGGATCTGTTGTCCCACGACTATGTTGTAGGATAGCGATTAGTTTTCGTCTGGTGGCTGGCTGCTACGACAGTTTTCCTTGACGGTTTTGCCCCGCGACATCCGCCTCTATTCACCTACCACTAGCAGCTACCTTTCCCCCAACCCAACGCACCCGTGTACCTCATCTCTCGTGTCCAATCTATATTCGACGACTAGTGTTGTCACCCTGCACCGTGGCCTATCTTTTATCGGTGGCTAGCAACTGCCTATCCCGGCCCACGTCTTCCACCTCACTTATGCCACCTCCACACCCTTGCGGTGGTTGTCAATGCTTTTGCACCTATCACCCTCTGTTACTTCCTGCACGTTCTCCTTGCCTCTCTCCATATGAGTGCAACCTACTTGCAACTCCTACCTGCCAACTCCTTTGTTGTTAGCTCACTTGGACCTCCTGACGACCCAACCCTACAACCCTATACTCACATAACTGCTCCACTACAGCGTGGACCTTCTTGTTAGTTTCTCCACAATGCCCACCTACCATGCCTTGTCTGCCCAGCTGCTACGACGACTTCCCAACCATCACCTGCAATCTCTCAGTCGATCCTCATCCCATAACTTCGCAACCCCTCTCAACCCGATCCTTCTACATTGTCGACACCCACACACCAACACTTGCACTACGACCATATATGATTTGCAGCTCGTGCAACTGTACTCTGTACGACAGTTGTTGTACGACTGTTGTATGGAGATTGTACGTTACTCTTCTATCTGTTTTACGATTATTGTATGGCAACCGTATGTTGCTCTTCTTTGTTTGTTTTTTTTTTTAATTTAACTTTTACCCACAGACCTACATAGAACACTAATAAATTATCGCACTCCAAAATTACGACTTGTGTACAACCTAGCTTCCTCCTTCATAGATCGCACTTTGATACCATGTTAAGTTTCAACAACCCAGCACCCGACAAATTATTTCCTAGTAAACCCTTGTTGTAAAAAACTCATTAAGCAAATTTACTGAATAAAAGCACAACTGAGTTTTAATAATCTAATTTTATAAATCGACGGAAGCACAATAAAGAAACCATACACATTTGCACACATAACTTTCTAAGTAAATACCCCTAGAAAAACCCCTAAGGGAAAACCAGTACCTTGTTGATTTTATTAATATAAAATCTAGGCTCTTGTTCTGGCCCACCCAAGGAATAATACAAAACAATAAAATAGCCTAGCTTATCACACCTCAAGATTTTTCATTCGATCTTGCTTATTTCCACTTCTTTTGCTACCCATTTACTCTGTTCTTTAGACCCTGCCCTTGCACACTTGGATGAAAGTCCTTCTCCACCCAATCAATGATATCTCACTATCTCAATCTATGTGTGTCTCCTCCTCTCACTTAAACTGCCTTTTATAATCTTAAGTTTACCCTAAATTCAAAACCCTAGATCTCCAAAGTGATCAACCCTGAGATTAGATCTCACCGTCACTTTAGATCTAATGGCTAGGATTTAATTTAACTCACTAATGCCAAATACTTAAGCATTTGACTTAAATTAAACTCCATTAATTACAAAAGTACATTCACTTTAATAATCATGTAATTAAAGTGAATCTCCTAAGTCCTGAGAGGTATTAAGGACGACTTCCACATGTTAGACACAACCAATGTGGAAGTACCTATCCAATGCTACAAACATCAACAACATGTGCTTGAACTAGACAGTAAGACTTATGCAAACTCTTGACTTGTTGATTCCATCACCAAGAACTTATCCATCCATAATGCATTGTTTTTTTTTATCCTTCATCCTCTTTTCGCATTTATCTGAAAGATTATTTATCTTCCCACAATTAAGACAATGATGGAGATCAAAGCACTGATTCTCCATGTGTCCAACTCGATGACAATGTTGGTACTTAACATTCTGATGTTGAACATGTGAAGTGGAATCTCCTTGAAATAATCTTGCTTATAGAAGTGGATTGATATGGAATAGTCAATAATATGAAGTGTAACATCCTTATCATATATGAGTCATGTTTTTCATTTGTTGTCACGGACTTCTTTCCAAGGTCTAATGATAAGCTTGGAAAGGTCATTTTGTACTTGAAGTTCTTCCATGTATTCATGACAATTTTATTTCGTAACTTTGAAAGAAAATTCAAGTTTACTTTCACTAATACTGCTTTTGGTATCACGCATTGCTTCCTCTTCTGGCTTGTCTTCAAAACTTTTCTTCATCAATTCATTGTTCATAAATGATCCCTTCTCATGACCAGTTAAGGAATCATCAATCATATCATTTAAAATATTTGTATCAACCATTAGGTCATTTGTGTCACAAGTAACATCAACCATTTGCATTAGATAATTTGTGTCACAAGTTGCATCAACCATTCACATTCTTAGCATTTTTGTTCATTTTCAATTAATTTAAGTTGAAGAGTTTCAACCAATTTATCCTTTATATCCAATTGGATGTGAAGATCAATAACCCAACTATCCAATTCATGTAAGGAGTCATGTAGTTCTTTGATTTTTAGATTGGAGTTTTGCAAATGCTTTCATCCTTTACCCATTTTAGATATGTAATTTTGCCACACTCGCTTGAAGTTGTTTTTGTGTTTGTGTCACGCTTGATTGCTCTAATACTATGTTAAACTATTTAATGAGTCATGACACGAAGAATGACAGAAAAGGCTTAGACCATCTCAACCATATATTCATCCAATGAAATTAATATATAGTACATGGATGTAATCATCTCATGCAATGAAAAGTGCGAACACACCGACAACTTATCGATAGATAAGGATGACACCTCATCAAGGATGAAAACTCATAAAGAGGTGATCTCAGACTTTGTGATTCTATACGGACTTGTTGGCAGCCCCACATACTTTCAACTTTTTAAAGCATTAAACAATAAATTATGTAGCTGCCTACCTGGGGATCATACGATTATTGTTCTTCATAAGCAATTTTTGAAACTACAATTGTGATCTTTTGGTTATTCCTAGTATTTTCATTTTCATGCTTCGTTCATGACTGAAATCATGAACGAAGCTTTTACCTCTTTAACTAAAGCTTATGAAAGGTGGATGGCTCTACAATTTTTGTTAATAAAGATTGTTTCCTGCTATGAAGCTCATCTTTTTTATTGACTCCTCAAATGTGAAGCATGCTTTGAGTTGTTATTCGAATCACCAATGATCCATTTGATTTAAACCATGATATATATTTTTTGTGGCTCTTGGTCATGCCTACCCTTGTCATTACATTTTGGTTTATAAAATTTTCCCTCTCCTGAACTTTAGAAACCAAACCCACCTTGTTGCACAATGATAAAATTTAATGCACCTGGTCGTGGCCTGTACCCTGTGGGAGGTGGCAGTCCGACAACGATAAGCCCATCACCTTCAGCTAAGTCTCATGTTTCGCATGTACTCCTGGCATTCATTTCACGAAACTCCTTTCATTTGGTATTGAAGAACCTCTGTTCATACGCGCTAGGGTATTGATGAGTTTTGGGTCTGAAATGTCACTCTAGTCTTCTCTTAGAAACCTTCCATACTCACTGTGTTTTATTGTCTGCCTTTTGTTTCCCCATGGCCCCGGTCATCAGGATTGAACCCAATGGCTCTCAGACCCTGCTCATGTGTGATGATGCAAGGGAGGATCTCGAGGGTCAAGGCTGGCTTGTTTTTCTTGAGAAATTCCAGGGTTTTAATTTGCGAACCGCTCAGGAATTGTCCCTTTCTTTCGACGGATGCATAGCCAAGGTAGGAGACATTCAGGTCGAGGTCACAGAGGAATTTTTAGGTCAAGCAACAGGTCTTCCTTTGAGCGGGCAGAAGTGGTTCAAAAACGCCAAGGTCGAGGAGGTTCTGTGGAGCCTTTTCTTCACGTCTCGAAGAATCAACTGTTGTGATAAAGGTATGCTCGTGTCCCTGTTGGAAACCCGGTGGCATGGTTTGCTAGCAGTCTTGAAACAATTCATGACGTGCGAGGGCCGCTTTGTTTTTGTTTTTCTATATCACATATGTTTGTTGATGGCTTTCATTGGGTTTCAATTAAACATGCCCTATTACCTGTGGAGAAGCCTGTATAAAATGGCGAAAAGGTATAAGAGACAACGTTTGGATTCAAGCCTGTTTCACCACGGTTTGATAAAGACATTGTTGGTACATCAACTGAAGTTACAAAATGATGACTGGAACGCCTTCCTAACCCGAAATGGT
>JZKD02S0232337.1:9279-21503 GCA_000966675.3 Picea glauca
GGGGTCTGGAATTAACCGGTTCCCCCGCGAGCCCCCCACTATCCTGACATCTGCCCCCAAACCCACTCGCCAGTCCTATCCTTCCAGGTGTCCTCCACTCCGCCTCTCTCCTTTCCTTGTCACATCTCTTGCTCCCTCTGGCTTCTCGTTGCCTCACACCTATCCTCCATTCTCCCGAGTGCCATGTCCCCTTTCCCTTTTCTCTTCTTGACTGTCGCCACCTGTATCTTCTTGCCACCTTCTCATGCCACACCCTCTCGCTTCCCACCACCTATCTCCTTTGTCACCTCCACCTATTGTGTCCCCACTCACCGATTCATCACACTTGCGGCCTCCTCGTTACTTTTCCATGACACCTCACCTCATGGCCCAATGTCCTAGCCTCGGTGTCGATGTCCCCTCCACCTGGCCACCTTTGTCCGATTTTGCTCTCACCTATTGCCTCATCCTCGTCCGCTTATCCGTCCCTGCCAAAGTCCATCTTAGCTTCGGACGACGAAATGAGAAGGCCTCCATGTCTCAAAGGTACAAGGTTGACCGGGCCTTTCCCTATCCCAAGGAAGCAATTATTGGAGCAGCTGAGGGTGGGTGGACATCGTTTCCACCATAAATGGAAAGTCCAGAAAGGGACTGTCATGTTGTCAACTCATTTACAGGCCCATTCTGGAACACAATGGCATCTGACTGAGGTGCACGACTTTCCAAAGACTACATGCACAGTCTGTCAGTAAACATGCAGACGTAATGCCTTCAATGCATGACTCAAGCTTGCTGCCGAGGTTTTGCTCTGAGTATATAGCCTCAGATTTTTTATTTTGGAAGGAATCGATGGTTGAGTTATGCTCCCGATTGTAAAGTTTTTCTTAGGAAGCTCTGGTTATGTATTTTGATTTGAGACTGTCAAGTTAATGGAAGTCAATTTCTCTTTCTTTAATTTTATCTGTCAAGCTATTTAAAACACTCGAAAATGGAAGATCCAGTCGAGGGTCGCGATATTGTAGGATGATGTATGGTTGATCACTGCAATCTTTGCACCAGTCTTAGGCAATCTCCCACATTATCTTTTTCCTCTTGTACTGAATAATTCGGAATTGGAGGATCCAATTGAATGGTTGTGGCTGCATAGCATGATGTAGGCTTGATCAGTGTGCTGTTATGACTGTGTCGTTTAGGCACATTTCAGTGTCCCGTTTTTATTCCTCGAGCTGCTGGAAGGCCTAATTCCTAGAGCAGTCTCCTCCACCTTTCTTCCAAGTCTTCCCTCTACTCTCGCTTTAAACTCAAATTCCTGACTGAAGTTAGTTGTGGCCCTCACTTCCCTGTGCATTTCTGGCCTAGTTTTCTGAGTTAAACGATGTTGTTTTGAGTTTACTCCCATCCAATCACCCCTTTAAACAAATACGTGACATAAAACTGATGGGCGTTGGGCTCTGCTCCCGCTGCAATCCAAGAGTGACTTCTGACACTTATAGTACCTAAAAGTGGCGGATAATAGAACTAAGATAGCAAAAAATTTCAAACCAAGGCCTCTCACAATGATCTAAAAATGTAAACATTTGTGTGCACAAATTTGCAAGCAAAATAGTTATGTGACTTAGGAAATTGGATCAAGTTGCAAACACATAATCTTAATGAGTTTTTTTACTTAACCTGAGAAACATAAACATATATAAACAACCATCAAGAACAAGCACATAACACAACAAAATGATAAAGGAGTTCACCCCTCTCTTGGGCTACATCTCCTTGTCCATCTTCCAATGGATCATTTTCATTAATGATCAAAGTTTCAAAATCAATGCTTTACAATGCTCATAATGAAAAATGGATGGCTTCGATGGCTCCAGAATGTCCAAAAACCCCTAGATGGGCTCTTCCTGCACCTGGTTTGGCCAAAAAATGAGAAGAATACACTTCTTGGAATTTTGTCCCCAATAGCTTGTTGTACCTGCTTGCCAAAACGTACTCTGTCAAAAATCAAAACTGAACCTAGCTCTGTGCGTTTCCTATGCCAAAAACCCATCACGCGCGCCATTCCACAAATTGTGGCAAACTGTCGAACCGTTAGGGGACATAAGCGCCTTTCCCAGTGGAGGTTGTGGTCGCGTGGCCCCATGTGGCCAAGCGTTGACCTACAATTTAGAACCCGTTTGTTGGGACCTCCGCACGTATGGTCGCATGAGAAGTGTAATGTGACCAGGGCTAGGGCTAAACCCCGACCCTTTTCTGCCCGAAATGAACCTTAGTGCAAGTTTAAATAAAAGTTTTATACCATAGGTGTTAAGAACCACCATAGGCGAGCTAGTAGCCCGACCTTTTCCAAGACTCCTCCCACCGGAGGTCTCAGGTTCGACCCCCACAGACTCCAACAAAATTTTACACCAATAACCAATGATGGGGTGCCACGTGGCACCTTTCCATTCGCCACAACCATGCCACATGTCAGACGAGGATTGGTCCACCACACCCTGCCAAATAAGCTTGCCACGTCATCTTTCGATGTCATTGGTACGGTCGTACGATCAGCCGACACGTGGACTATATGGACTACACAGTGAACATTTATTTTCCTATTTGAAAAAGTGGACAAAATGTGATATCTCACCCATACAGACTCCGTTTGAGCCCATTCAAGTTGCATTGGGATCGTGAGGGAAAGATATACACATTGAATCCATTTTCAAGCAATTTCGAGCACTTTGGTTTTTGAGCATTTTTTGATCCCCTAGATCACACAAGAGGGAGAGTTATGTTTAAAATGAGATCTTATGATCTCTATTTATAAAAAAATGTAGCTAACATAGCTTGTCCATAAATTAAGGAGTAAAACAAAAGATTAGGGGTCAACAACCCTAATCTTGCCTCCTTAACAAAGTAATATTAAACAATTCACTTAAAATTTCACTTTTTGCACAAATTAAACCCTAATTATGAGGACGTCACCCCTTTAGAGAACGTTTTGCCACTTTGAGGAAGTCATTGGTGTTGGAGAAGCATGGATAGGCCTCCAAAGGCCATGTGTCAAGCATATAATCACTCATATCATAGTGAAGACCCTTCTCCTCCTCAAACGTCCATGTATCAAAGAGTGGCACCTCACCACCATGCCCTAGCCCCCAGGATCATGACGTCAAGCTAAAAAATGGAACATTTTACCCCTCTTGGGAAAATCGTTTGGCAATAATGGGTGGGATAGGTTTTCCAAATCATCATCAAGGCCATCCAAGTCATATCTATCTCATCTGGCATGTGGGCCCCTGACATCCAACCTGTGGGCTTGTAGCCCCATGGAAGCCCAAGCTAGGCTTGTTCTCCAAAAACTGTCCACCAGCTAGGCCCTACAAAGACAAATGAACATGCCCTCCAAGGATCTCAATTCATAATATCATGATAAGTGGATCCAATCAATAAATAATCCATCTAAGCACATGCATCAAAGATCACTATATGAAACAATTAACATCTCAAAGACACTATGCGACTTGTCAAGCTTAAGTATGGGAGGTTTGACGAGGTGTCCTATTGGGTAGGTCTTGCCCTAGGTCAAGGAGAGCTTCCAAGAGATCCCTCTCTAAGCCATGTAAAGTGGATGAGGTGGTAGGGGTCAAGACTCAATGGGCATAGGGATCATGACATACAAGGGGTCGTAGTGTCTCATTCATGGTTGCCTTTGTATAAGGTGTGTGGTACCTTCGTTCACAATGCACTTTTTCCAATCCCATCAATTTCCTTTTATCTTTCTTTCTTTATTTTCTTTCAATATATCCTAAGGAGAGATTGAAGGTCACTACCCTGGCATGGTGACCAGGTGGTGACAATGTCACCCACAAATACCTAATGGAAATGAGAAGGCTCACTTATGATGAGACTCCCTTTCTCTCAGCCATGCAACTGAGAGTCATTTCCCTGGTTTGGTGACCAGATGATGACAATGTCATACCACTATATATCCATAGACGTGATAGGTTGACTCATGATGAGACCTTCTATCCTTCAACTAACCTTTTAAGCATTATTTATTATATTGTGGGTCCCCTTTATTCAAAGACAAGTGTTTCATTACTTTATTGGGTGATCCCTAGGCGAAGCATCTGGAAGGTTTATATAAGGCTTTTATATTTTACCCAACACCAACCCCTCTGGAAGGTCACTATCATGGCATGGTGACTAGGTGGTGGCAATGTCACCCACAAATACCTAATGGAAATGAGAAGGCTCACTTGTGATGAGACTCCCTTTCTCTCAACCATGCAACTGAGAGCCATTGCCCTAGTTTGGTGACCAGATGATGACAATGTCATACCACTAGATATCCATGGACGTGATAGGTCGACTCGTGATGAGACCTCCTATCCTTCAACTAACCTTTAAAGCATTCTTTATTATATTGTGGGTCCCCTTTATTCAAAGATAAGTGTTTCATTACTTTAATGGGTGATCCCTGGGCAAAGCATATGGAAGGTTTATATAAGGCTTTTATCTTTTACCCAACACCAATCCTTCTGTGCCTTTAACCCCTTCTTCCCATAGAATGAGGGACAACCCCTTCTTGGGTCAATACACCCTAAAATCCCAAGAGATAAAGAAATGGAGGGGAATAATGATGGAAAATGGTATGTATGGTCGTGAATGGTACGATGGATAATTAAGGGAGTTCCCAGTAGCAAACCCATACCCAAGGAAAACCACTTATTTGGGCACAATGTCAACCACCAAGGTGAAGAAGGGAAAAAGACATAGTGTCCAAGCACATATCATGAAATCTAGAGCAATATAAGTTACAACATAATCAAATGGCTTAAATATTGAAATCATGCTCACCATAATAATGACTTGTACCTCATGGAGCAAGGCTCACTTCTTTCCGGAAGCTAGCTGGTGTGGTGGATGCCATCTGAAAAACTGTGACCATCTGTGGTCGTGAGTGGGTTTTCCATTTTTGCAAAAGGGTATTGTTGGTCATGTAGTCTCTCGGCACTCCATATATGCAAACCAAGGGCCTCGATATATGATCTCCTTAGTTATCCACAAAATGGGGATAACAATGCCCATTTTCTTCCTCATTTGTTCTTGTAAATTCTGGAACTAATCTATATAAAGTACAGTAGAGATACAATCATAAGGTCACAATGATTATCCCTAAGAATGGACAAAAATTAGGCCTGCCCTTATATGGAAACCAGGCAGGGAAGAGACTTGATCATCCTGCCTACCCTATGGAGGGAAACTAGGCTTAAAAAAATATTGGAGATATTTGTCTGTTTTCTTAATAACATAAGACCAAAAAAAAAACTTGGAAGTCCTAGATAAAAAAACTGAAAAATAATAGAAGCATGGGCATCAAGTGTGCTTGTCGGTCATGATGGGAGGGCCATACAGAACAATTTATTCTACAACGGGGCAACCACTGAAATCGTTGTCGTTGTCGTTGGGGGAGCTGGAGCTATAGGAGCTTGGATCCTTGATCGAGAGGCCTTCACTCTTGATAAAGGGAGCCATCAACGAACTGTGCTTTCTTGGAGCGGTCTCAACGACTTATTTTTTGGAAGTCTCTTGAGGTGTCGAGGTGTAGGGTGGGCCGCAAAATGAAGAGGATGGGTGCCAGGGGAGGGAGGATCTGAAGGAGGAGGACGAGCGGTGGGGGAGTGGGGTGAGAGAGGCGTGCTGGGAGGGATCTAAACAAAAACGCCCAGGAGGCTGAGGAGAGTGTAGGTGAGAAGGTTTTTTATCACCTAGTAACTACGACAGTTCCTGGAGGTGTGACAGGATGTTGGGAGGGAGCCTAAAACCTCCTCTTCCCAATCGTCTAAAATCTTTCGCAGCGAATCGGGGACCGAGTGATCGTAGCCATCCTAGTTGGACAGGAGGGGCGGGAGAGGAACTGTGGAGGCTCGCCCACCACAACCACTTCGCCCCAAGGTGGGGGTGGCACTCTTGCAGGGAGGCATGAGAGAGGAACTGTGCTTGTAGGGTGCTACGAGGGGGGAGTGATACCACTAAATTCAAATAGAAAAAAGATTCCACATGTGAAGAGAAGAGATCCAACTCGTGGAGAAGACAAAGGAAGAATGACAGGAAAGATCACATCTAGAAGAGTGATAAGTGCCATGTGGAGGGGGTGTCAAATCCTACGCCATTAATGTTACCAACCTTTGCAAGCACGTGGACTGGTGCGACGTACAATGGCCATGCAGGTGGGGAGCGGGAGCTGTGGGAGGAGTAATGGAATGACGTCTCGGGACGGGAGGGCATTTAATACGCATGAGGAGGGGGTGACATGGAGCGCACCCAGTTTTCTTTTTGCGTGTTGAGGGGACTCGAGGTGCCTGACAGGTGGACGGGGGTGACACCCGCATCTGGGGGAGAAGAATCCCTGAGCACAATGTCGATACAAACTCCCCTGAGTGAGTGGTTGGAGAGGTCATCCATGGTTAGTTCTTGAAGGTCAGAGTTGTATGTGAAGCTTTCATTGGAAATTCTGTCCATCGGGGAGTTCACCTTGCGTCGAACATGGAGGAAGGATATGGAGTCCCTGAATTCCATAAGTTGAGCTAGATGATGAAGTCGCTGGTCTAAACTCCAACTGGGGGAGATTTTTGGTCTTCGAGAGCCATTTTGAAGATGAACTGCCATAGAGATGATTAGTTGAGAGTCACCTTCAACTAAAAGAGGAAAGAGTGCTCTTTGTCGAGCAATTCTAAGGCCATGGAGGAGACCTGAGAGTTCAACGACATTGTTTTTGTCATGGCTTATGGCTCCGTATTGAATACGGACAATGGCACCTTTGTTGTCTCTGAAGACTCCTCCAAAGCCTGCAGGACCAACATTACCTTTTGAGGCACCATCGAAGTTGAGTTTGAGGAAATTGTGAGGAGGAGGACACCCATGCTCTGGAATGGAGGGGGCCCTTGTGTGGGAATCTATAGAAGAATGGGGGCCCACGTGGGTGGTAGGAGTGATGTCCCATTGTTGAAGAATTAAAGCTTCGTCTAGCTGTGCTTTACAGTCAAGGTCACACCAGAATTGGAGATGAATTGTTTCTAGCATCTGTTTTCTACAAGTGGCCTAGAGGATGTCTTCTGAGGAAGATTGGTCTTCAAATATGCGGCGATTGTTCTCTTTACATATGTTCCAGATAATGAAGCCAGGGAGAAGCTTCCAGTGATGGTTGAGAATTGTGTTCTAGTAGGGATTGTCAACCCAATTTTTGAGAGTATGAGTTATGTTTCCATGACCCTGGTTGGATTTTCTATAAAGCATCATTGCATTGTCCCATATGTTGTTGGAGAAGGAAAAACTGTCAAGTATATGGTCTATGGAATACTCATTGTTGTAGCAGAGCACATCTCGAAGGTCCAGAAAATCCTCTTTTGAGGATGTTGTCCCAAGTTAGGATGCACTTGTGGTGGACCAACCATAGAAAGATTAAGATCTTTGGCCAAGTTCTGAGAGACCAAAGCTTGGCCTAGCTAAGGTCTGGAGGATCTGGCTGAGGGGGGTTGAGATGTTGATAGGCTTCTTTGATAGTAAAAATTCCTTTTGGCGAGTACCCCCATTTGATCTTGTCATTGTCCTAACTGATTCAAATTTTTTGACTGCTCACATCTTGCTCGATTTGCGTTCCGGTTTCTGTTGAAAAGTGAAGAAGGGAGTTGTGGAGTGGTAACCATTGCCTGAAGTTTTGTTGATCTGTAGTATACCAGTGGTCCTTAAACCTTGTATTTCCTTGTGGTGGTAAATTATGGTGTCTTTCTAAACTTGGAAGGTGCTGCCAAGAGTTCAACTAGAAATTTGTGTGGGTGCCATTTCTGATTTCCCAAAAGTTGCATTGTTGGATGAGGTGACATTGGAGTTTTGCATAATTCCAAATGAGAGAGCCTTGAGAGATAGGAGTGAAGCGGATCAGGTTGTGAGGGTTCCAATTTGGGGTGTATTTTTTGTGCCAGAGTTGTGCCCAAGGACTGGAGTTGTTGGATATCCAGCTCCACCAAGTTTTCACGCTGAGAGTTCCATTGCTCTTGAAAAGTGGGTGTTATTATCACCACTTTAGAGAAAAGTGTGATGTATCTTCTGGATGGAATTGGGCACCCATTTTGGAGTTGCAAGAACAAAGAAGAGATACAAAGGCATCGTTTGCAAAACATACTTTATGAGAACTAGATGCCCTGCTAGATTGAGGTTTCTAAAGGTCTAGGAGGAGATATTTTGAGTTAATTTGTCGATGAGTTCCTTCCAGGTGGAGTGTTTTATGGCTGAAGCGATTAGGGGAGCACCCAGGTATTTGGACGGAAGAGAGGAGGTAGCAAAACCCAGGGTTCTAGCATTGTTTCGTTGGGTATTGGGGGTCGTGTTAAAGAAGAAGACGAGAGATTTTTCCAAATTAACAGATGCTCCCGAGGCATTTGAAAAGGTGTTGAGCATGTTTTTAAGGGTGTGGTATTCTTGAATGGATGGGTGTTCCAGGAGAAGGTTATCATCAAGAAATTGTTGGTGGGTCAAGGGATGACTATTGTGGAGACTTGATCCTTTAAGAGCCATTTGAGCGAGCATTTGTTAGAATTCGACTTAACTCTTCAACCATGAGGTTAAAAAGAAAAGGGGAGAGGGGATCTCCTTGTCGGATTCCTCGGGAGGGGATGAAGGTGGGGGAGGGGGAGTTGTTAACAAGAATGGAGAAAAAAGTGGAGTAAAGGAGAGAAAGGATCCAACGTACCCAATCTTGACTGAAGCCAAAGGCTAGGAGAATCTTTTCAATGTATTCCCAACTGAGGCGATCAAAATATTTGGAGAGGTCTAGTTTAAGAAGCATGCACGGTTTCTTGGTGATTTTTAAGGAGTGGATGACCTCATGGGCTAGAATAATTCCATCCAGAATCTTCCTGCCCTCGACATAGCCCATTTTTTCAGGGGAAATGAGCAGGGGAAGGAGATATTTTTAACCTGTTTTCTATGACATTAGTGATGATTTTGTAGATAACATTCCAGAGAGCTATGGGTCTATACTTACTTGGAGCTGCAACATTTTCTTCTTTGGGGATCAAAGTGAGGAAGGTGACATTGAGGGCAGGGAGGACCCATTGACGATTGTGTGCTTCTTCCACAATGTCCAACACATCCAACTTTAGTAGATCCCAGTAGGCACGAAAGAAGTTGATTATAAAACTATCTGGCCCAAGAGCCGTGCCTTATTTCATTTGCATGAAAAAATATTCCACCTCTTGGAGAGTGATTGGGCACATTAGGGAGGCATTGTGTTGATAAGTGACAAGAAAAGGGATGTGGTTGGCTACTCGTTGAATGGCGTCCCCCCTGGAGCACTTGTCCTCCATGAGTAGATCTATGTAGAAGGAGACCAAATCAATTTCTATGTCCTTATGGGTTTCGAGTCGAGTACCATATTGCTTTTTAAGGCAAGAGATTCCGTTATGCATTCTGTGTTGGATGGTTGAGTGGTGGAAGAAAGAGGTGTTGTGTTTGCCTTCCTTCAACAAAGATATTCTTGATTTTTGTTTCCAAATCATTTCTTCTTGCTGACATCGCTCCTCTATTTGAGATTGAAGTTCCGATTCTCTATGAGAGAGAGCTACTGAGTGTCCTTCTTGGATGATTTGTTGTTGCAGGGTCTCCATGTTCTTCTCCAGGGTGGTTTTGGCTAAGAATATGTTCCCAAAGGTCATTTTGTTCCCTACTTTCAGATGTTGTTTCAACATTTTTAGTTTTTGCTGAAATCTATACATTTTGGAGCAGCCCGGGGGATGGGTGGACGACCACCAGTTTTGGATCATAGGCTTGAACCCTAGATTGGATAACTAGAATTTTTCGAATCTGAAGGGGCAAAAATGATCCTTGCCTCTTTGGTTCTAGTGTAAGTAGATGGGCCAGTGGTCCGAGCCTAAGGAAGGGAGAATGGAGGAGGAAAGCTCATCCCCTGCTGTTGCAATGTCTTCAGAGACTAGAAATATGTCAAGGCATGAGGCGATATGAGAGGGGCCTCCATGTCAGTTATTCCAGGTGTAAATGCCATTGGTGGTTTCCAGATCCACTAGTTCATTGTTCTCAATGAAATTCTTGAAGCTAGTATCCTCCTGTGTGAGTAGGCGACGACCTCATTTTTTTCCCTCAAGATCAATGATGAGGTTGAAGTCACCATCGAGGATCCAATTCTGTCTGGGTTGTTCTTGCTTATACCAGTCTAGGAGTTTCAGAAGATTGATCTTTTGTTAAGAAGTTTGCGGACCATAGACATTGGTGATAAAGCCATGCACGTCCGTACCTATAAGGCGGTAGGACGTTGAGATGGACTTTCTGGTGGTGGTGAAGTCATTGAGGGTGATGGTTGAAGGGTTCCAAGTGATTGCGAGACCACCCGTGGCCTTGGCCACATCCACTGCAATGGATTTGTTGTTTTTCCAAAGACGTGAAAGCAGAGTCTGGAGATTTTCATTGTTTCTTTTTGTTTTTTGGATCAAGAGTATTGTGGGTTTTTCTTGGTGAAATTTCCCGCCAAGAATTATGTGTTTGTTGAGACCATTGATGCCCCTAACATTCCAAGAAATGACTTTCATTAGGAACCTTGAGTGTTGGAAGAATTTTTTTTAGTGAGCTAAGCATATTTCCCTGACTCCACTAACCTAGAACCCAAAGAGGCGATGTGGTGGAGATTTGTTTTGCATCCTCACTTCTTGAGATCTTTGATGACCTTTTTAAGATCAATTGGTGGGTTATTTTGTAACCCAAGTCTGGCGTGCAATTTGGCTTTGTTGAGGACCTCCTCGAGGAGATGAATCTGCTTTGGGACTATCATGTGGTAGGCATGTTTTTTGCATGCATCCTCCAGTCCCAGGAGATATAGCTCACCCAAATCCATAACTCCCATGTCTTTGTTATCGCGCAGTTTGTAGTTTAGGTCAAATGGCTAAAGGATAAGGGTGAAACTGGCGAAACAGGAACCTTCCCCACCCAATGTCACCATAATGGGGAGGTTCTTTCTGTTTAGGGAGGTTAGCCCAGGGGAGACGTCCCCGGTAACCTGGGGTTTAAAGAGGCAAAGAATATAAGGTCAAGAAGTAAGGTTTTTTCTCCTCTCAAGTTACCACCGGTATCAGATAATCTGGCTAATCAGCCAATAAAGAAGTGAAGCCCTATTGAGAACACCTGCCCGGAACAAGACAATAACAACACAATATGTATATTTGCAGGTTATAATTCAAAGGGTTAGTACTTCTTAATTATCTGATTTCATTTAATAAGCAATATAATAGACAAAATGAGGTCAACGTTTTGCAAAATAGCCTATGCAAGATCACCAATTCATCAATGTCTATAATAATGACCAAGCCAATAGTATTTTCACTCAACAATAGCTCAATAAATGCTTGACGTCATCTTTAATTGCTTATTTGCTAGTTAGAAGGGTTGTTGCGTCAAGTATGACGTCAGCACTAGTTAGTGGCATTAAGGTTAGTTAGGGTTTCAAAAATGAAAGTTTTAAAAGATGATTTTGAACACTACAAGCTCAACGTTGTAAGTCTAACCAGTTCCTTAGGGTAAAATGGGGTCAAAGGCAAGGGCAAAAGGTCTCGAGAGGATTTAAAATTTAGAGACTAGAAGGTAAGGTTCTATGGTGCTGCAATGGCAGGGCCCTAGAATCAAAACCCTAAGGGAAGGAGGCTCATTTCGATGTTGCTTAAGCAAGGCCTCATGCTCCTTCCTCTTTCTCTAAATACACTTGGCAAAACGGCTAGCTTCAAAGTACAGGTCTAAGGGAAAAAGTGTTGCAGGGGCAAGGCTTTCAAACCCTAAAGGTTAAAACCCTAGGTGTAGACTCAACTAGGCCTAGGACGTCTCCTATTTTCAACCTATAACTCTAATGCTAACTTAGAAAAATGGAGAAAAGTGTAGCCACAGCTAGGCTATATCTTCCTTTATTAATGGCTAAAACTATTTCTCAAACATGGGGACATATAGCAATGACCTACTAGTGTGCTTGCTACCTAGGGTTTCAAGATTCAACAATATAATAACAATATAATAGAAAAATGTAAGAAATTAAGCCTACAACCATTAACTTAAGAAGTTTTGCATGAAAAATCCACTTACATATCATGAAGAATGCCTAATCAAACCCTAGTTGTAAACCTTCCATGAGAGAAACACCATAAATGCCAAGAGAAATTGTAACATACCCGCTACCTAAATCAAATTTTTCCGGTTCTCTGTCGGAC
>JZKD02S0232348.1:16374-34294 GCA_000966675.3 Picea glauca
TTTTGCCATTTTCCAATGAGAATCTTTGGGGGATTCCATGAATCTAGAAACAAGGTTGGCTGCATACATAATGTCAGGCCTAGTTGTCGTAAGATACAACAAACTGCCTACTAAACTTTTGTACAGGGTAGAGTCCATTGTAGGACCTTCATCATTCTTGCTCAATTTTGTGCCTAGTGGTATGGGGGTTTCTATTGGATTGCATTCTTCCATGCGAAATCTTTTGAGGATGTCTGCTGCATACTTTTGTTGATAGACAAAAATGCCTTTCGATGATTGATGAACCTCAATCCCTAAAAAATATTTCATTATGCCAAGATCTATCATCTCAAACGCAGATTGCATGGCATGTTTAAAATTTGTTAACTCAAGATTTCCCGTATAGATCATGTCATCAACATATAAACATACAATCAAAATTTTACCGTGTTGATCTGTTTTGGTGTAAAGAGTTGGCTCATTTTGGCTTCTGCTGAAACAACTTTTGATCAGATAAGTGTCAATTATGTTGTACCAAGCTCTTGGATCTTGCTTTAAGCCATACAAGGTTTTCTTCAACCGATATACTTTGGCTGGGTGCTCTTAGACTTCAAATCTAGGTGGCTGATCGACATAGACTTCTTCTTCTAAGAAACCATCCAGGAATGATGACTTGACATCCATATGGTATACTTTCCATTTGTGTTGTGCTGCTATGGACAATAGAGTCCTTACAGTGTCTAATCTTACTATTGGAGCAAAAGTTTCACCATAATCAGTACCTGGTTGTTGTGAGAATCCTTTGGCAACAAGTCTTGCCTTGTGTTTTTCGTTCTGACCTTTTTCATTGAGTTTAGTTTTGTAAACCCACTTGACACCAATACTCTTCTTGTGACTTGGCAAATCAGCAAGATCCCATGTCTTGTTCTTCTCAATGGATTCAATTTCTTGGTTCATGGCTTGAACCCAATGTGGCTTCTTAGCTGCTTCCTTAAAGGATGTAGGTTGACATGACATTAAAGCAAAAAGGTTGTGTTGTTCAAAGTCATCCAAATGCTGATGGATTTCTCTCAAACTTCGAGTTCTCTGATTTTGTGGTTCAGAGAATGATTCTCTACTGGAAGTTGAGTTATCCTAAGAATTTTCAGGTTGTCTTTGTACCTGCAATCTTGGAAGAATAGTTTGAGGTACTTGCTTTTCTGAATTTTCTGCATTTTCAAAACTTGCCAGCAATGAATTGTGACTATCCATTTGTTGATTTTCTGAATCATTTCAGAATTGATTTTCCATAAATTTTACATCTCTGCTGAGAATTAATTTCTTGGTTATTGGATTGTAAAGCCTGTAAGATTTAGATGTTTCACTATATCCAGTGAAAATACATTTCTCACTTCTGTCATCAAGTTTCTTCCTTAATTCAGAAGGTATGTGTGCGTATGCTATGCATCCAAATGTCCATAGATGCACAACATTTAGCTTTGTCCCACTCCATGTTTCTTGGGGAAGTTTAATCTTTACACTTGTGGTTGGAGATCTATTCAGGAGATAAACTGAGCATGCTACTACTTTATCCCAAAACCTATTTAACAAATGTTTCTCTTTAAGAAGTGTTCTTTCCATATTCATTATTGTCTGATTTTTTCTTTCATCCACTCCATTTTGTTGTGGAGTATACCTGGTTGTTGTTTGCATGATAATGCCTTATGATTTGCAGAAATTTGCAAATTCTCTGGATTTGTATTCTCCTCCTCCATCTGACCTGAGTGCTTTGATATATTTCCCACTCTGTTTTACATCTTCTGCCTTGAATTCTTTGAATTTTGCAAAAGTTTCAGAGTTGTTTCTGAGAAAATAGATCCATATTTTTCTACTGAAATCATCAATAAATGTTAGAAAGTAAAAGCTACCACCTATTGACTCTGTTTTCATTGGTCCACATAGGTCAGTGTGAACAAATTTAAGATGATGTTTAGCTTGATTGGAAGACTGTGGAAAACTAGTTCTCTTATGTTTTCCAAGTATGCAAGACTCACGTGGGGGAATTTTCTCTTTAAGGATAGGAAGACCTTTGACCATGGAGTTCTTCTGAAGAAGACTTAGACTCTGAAATGGTAGATGTCCAAATATTGTATGCCAAACCATAGTTTCATTCAGGGTGGATGCACTTTGTGCATATGGTTGAATCAGATTCGCAGTTCTGAGGGTAATGGGAAACATCCTATTTGGAGTCATATGGATTTCAGAAATTAATTTTCTGCTTAGGATTTTGTCATATATCTTGCAATATGCTCCCTCAAAAATTACCTTATAACCATGTTCAATGAGTTGTCCTACACTGAGCAAATTATGTTTCAGATCTGGAACATGATAGACATTGTTTATGTCTTTCTTGACATTATGTTTAGTAAGAATAGGAACAGTTCCTTTTCCTTGAACTTTGACTAAGTAATCATTTCCAAGTGTAATATCAGAAGAGATTGAAGAATCAATGCATCAAAGTAAATCTTTGTTACCTGTCATGTGATTGCTGCATCCACTGTCCAACAACCAGATATCTTTAGGTTGATGTTCAATGTTGTGACACGAAAGAAACATACCTCCTGAGGTTTCTCCTGTGTGATTTGACACATGTGCTCTACCTGAGAGCTGATCTGCTTGCTTATTCCTGCATTCAGATTCATAGTGTCCATACTTTTTTGTAGTAATAGCATTGTATGCTTGATTTCTCATTTGATCTTCTCCCTCTGCCTCTTTGAGGCTAGAAATTCTAATGTTGATTTTGTTGTTGCCTTTGACCTTGGAAATTTTGATTCGGATATTGTTGTCTATTGCCTCCACTGGAGTGAGGGTTACTGTGATTGCTCCCTCTTCCTGGGAGACCTCTTCTTCTTCCTCTGCCTTTCCCTCTGCTGAAGGAGAATTGATTTTTGAAAGCATTGGAGATTCACTCATTTGTAAGATGCGGTCTGGTCTCATGTGTCACCAGAGAACCAATTAGTTCATCTCTTGAAAAACTTGACAAATCCTTGGATTCAAGGATTGTTGTTACAACCATTTCAAATTTCTTTGGTAAAATTCTGAGGATTTTCTCAACAATGCATTGATCAGTGATGGTTTCACCAATCAATCTGATCTGGTTCATGATGCCCATGACTCTGGTCATGAACTGATCCACATTTTCGGGCTCTGTCATTCTTAGAGTCTCGAATTGCGTCCTCAAGGTCTGCAGTTTAACTGATTTGACCCTATCATTTCCTTGGTAGGAAGATTTAAGGATATCCCAAGCCTGTTTTAAAGTACTAGCGCCTGTGATTTTTGAGAAAATCGAGTCATCCACAGAATTTTGAATCCAAAATTTAGCTTTATTTTCTTTGTTTCTCTGTGTTGCCTGAGAAATTATCTGCTGATTTGTCATGGAAGATAGGTCTGTTGGATCTGGTTCCACATATCCATGATCCATTGGATCCTATCACTCTTGTTTTTGCAAGAAGGATCTCATCTGAAGAGACTAGAACTCATAGTTCTTTCCAAGAAGAATCAGACCCTGAGTTGGTCCTAAATTGCTAGACGACACCATTTTTTTTTGGTAAAAAAAAACAAACTGTAGAAAAAAATAGAGGAAAATTTTGTATTTACCTTTTTCTTTTGCTTAAAACCAGGTCTACTGCTAGCTTGTAGGTATTTCAAAATGTTGTGTTGCAAGATTTGGTGAGTGTCGACGTTGCGAGTTTCTGGCTTCGCGAGATTTGACCTCGGGACTTTGTTAGATGAGTCCTCTGACTGCTTCAACTACCGATTGCCGATGAGAGCTTATCGGCCTTGAATTGGCCCTTAGTATCTATTCAATGTGTCCACGTGCCTTAATGTTAAATCTCTATAGGCTTTTCTGGTTCTTTGTCGTTCAATTTGTTGAAATGTGAAATTTTCCTTTGGACAAATCAACGGTCCAGATCTGCTGATGATCTGACAGTCTAGATCTTATGACCAGAACTCATAAGACCACAGTCAAACCTCTTATCGAGATTCGGGCTTTCAAGAGTCGAAATGTATTGGACCTCTTGTCCACAGAATCCTCGATTTCCCTATTCTCGATTTCACGATGGATGACCTTTCCTTTCGGGAAATTTCCTGATTGCTTTGATCTCCACCATGCGTCCTCCTATATTGGATGCTCTTGATTTCTCCTTACGATTTCGTGATTTGATCTGTTCCGGATGTCTCGTCTCCAAGATCTGGGAAACGTCGAACCCTGGTGTGCCAATTGGCTCTCCCAATATTGCCCACGTGTCTCCTCAAAATGGACGGCTTCGATCGTTTACGGGGTTTTCACCATAAAGAAACCCGATCCCTTGTCCTTAGGATTCACGATTTGTCAAATCCCGATGCACCGATGGACTCTCCCCTTTTGGGATTTTTCTTGAGCCCTCAAATTTATGCCACGCATCCCATTAAGATGGATGGTCTTGATTCAACCTTGGGATATCATGACTTGTGATTCTCTGTTGACACAATCTCTTTGTCAACTTGAAACCCGGGTAGCCAATATGCCGACGGTTTCGTTGATCTCCACCACGTGTCCAAACAAATGGACGGTTGTGATCTTATTGCTATTTTGTGAGTCGCAATTTCGATATTTTCGCCATGGAGTGTCCCGACCTTTCATCCACAAAACCTCCGATATCCAAAAGTCCAGAATGCCAAAAAGTTGATGGCACTTGTATCTGCTTCCACCTGTCCTCTGAGATGGACGACTCACAATCCTCTCAGGATTTTGCGATATGTGACGTCGGGACTTCGCGTATTGGGGTTTTTGGAGAGCAGTCTCCTTTTCTCGTCCAACTCCTGATCCCCGATCTTGCGATGGGATAAGATTAACGGCTCATGATATTTCGTGATCCAACAATCCAGAATGACTCAGAATTTCATGATTCGCGAATTCTGACGACAGTCTTCTGACCTTTACACCTTGCAAGTCAGCAAAATGTCGAGATCTCGCCATGTGTCTCTTGATGGATGGCCCATATGATGTCGGGATTTCGTGACTTCACAAGTCAAAATTTCTCTTGTGCGCTTCAGAGGACTAAACCTCGAGCACTTTCTCGATGATTCAACGGTTGTCGGTCCTCTGTGCAAGATCTAACGACTGAAATTATTTTACCTTTTTCGCGCTCTCCTCATCCCTTCTGAACAGGTTTCCTGCTCTGGATCTGTTCGCAGGATGAATATTATGGCCTCAATGGTTGTTATTTGCACGTTAGACGCAATCTTTGCTGCATCTGACGAAATTTTCTCTTGTAGAAGAAAAAAATTGTGAATCTTTAAAAGATTTGAAAGAATTTCACGAGTTCTTTGTTCTCTACTGCAATCTTTTACAGATTTGAGCGATTTCTCATAAATCATTAAACAATTCTACCTTCTGCAAGAATCTTTAATGAATTTGAACAAATTCTTCGAGTTCTTCAAATGTTTCTGCGTCCTGCAGCTCTTCTTCGTGAATCTTTCATGATTCTTTGAAAATTGAACAAGAATCGTTACTGTTTCTTCCTTCTTAGTCTCTGCTTCCTTCTCATGTTTCTGCAACTGGAACCTTTCTAGCATAGTATGCTCTGCGACCTCGCGTGAGCTTCTTGCGTTGATATTTTGAGCATTTAAGCGGACAGCTTCCTCATGGAAGTTTCTTGCAAGGATCTTTCAAGAGTATGACGAACAACTCTCCAAGCCTTGTGAAAACTCTGTGTCGAAAGGTCTCAAGATCCGTGTAAGCTCTTCACTATTTGAGGATCATGTTTCTCTCCAGCCTGTGTGAAGAGGCTTACTTCTATAGCTATGATACCATGATAAATTGTGAAGCAAGAAATGCAGAGAGAAAGAATAAAACAGAAAAAAGTATATTAGAATATATGAAGAAAAGTACAATTAGAAGAGTTAATGAAGAAGATCTGAAGGAGTACTATGCAATGGGAAAATAGCTGAGCTAAATAGGCTCAGGTAAATCAAGAATAGAAAGTTCATCTGGCCAGGACAGCTGGTAGTGTACAGTCAGCTTGTTGAGGTTACAATATATTTAACAGTTTGGTAGGAAACTCTAACAAAAACATTATATGGAGACCTAATATAATGGAAGTTATGGTGTCTCGAGCCCATCAGTCGTAGTCAAAGAATGAAAGAGCATGCATCTCCCCAGTTGCCATCTGAAATCAATGAAGTGGATAGCATGCTTTGGTTAGGTCCTTGAAGTATCAGAGCTCGTAGGGACATGGTAGGTAGACCTGGTAGGATGTGCATTGCTAAACCTTTAATTTGTCTTAAAGAACTACGTCGGTTGCATTAACTTCCTAGTGTAGGTTCTAATTCTCATTCGCTTAGCTCTTTAAGAGCCACCCTATCCATTGCACTGTTGGGTAATGTAACATAGGGAACTGTGTGATACATGGGTCGTCACATGGGATTGGAATAATCCTAGTACTAAATACTATTTTCTGAACATGGTGTTCCTTAAAACATGACCCGTGAAAAGAACCTTAGGTTCTCCTTATTAAGTTATAAGGATGAATTTTGTATAGGTTTACAATTAATTTAATGTGGGAGGAACCCTTTCTATACAACAAGAATAACATAAAAATTGATATGAAAATATATTGTTATGGTTATGGTTTATTCCTCCTAGTTTAGAAATAAATGAATATGGAAAAACCTTTATGTACTACAAGTTAGTATAAGAATTATATGAGAAGATATCATTATGGTTAGAGTATTATTTCTCGTGTGGATAGTTTTTTTTTATAACAAAGTTTTTAAGTTGAAATAAAAGAAACAAGTTGGGTAATGAATGATTGAAAGCGTTGGTCAGATCTATATTGTCATTGACAATAAGACTAAAGCTTTTCCCCCTCCAATTTTTGTTTTAGCTAATTATGGAGTTCATTACAATAACCTCCATACATATAGTGGGAAATTAGTGTAAAATTCATCCATTATCATTCATTACATAATTCTTTTTCATTATTACCATTGTTTTTTTGGTGCTAGCTAAGGATCCACTATGACTAAATTTACCCTTGTGAATACTAGGTATATTTGGGTATATATTTCTCCTTGGGTTACATGTATAAGGATAGCGACTTACATGGAAAATAATTATGAATATGATTCCTTGAGTGTGAGGCTTGGAGGGTGTATCGAGAATCCATTATAGTAGTTGGAGTTCTTGGAGACACAATTTCTAAGACATCCTGGTTGGCCTTTATTGTATCCCTGGAAGGGAAGTGGGATATCATTAGTGATTGCAATGAAGAGAAGGGTTTGTAATGTATTGGGTTATGAAGGATGATGTAGAATGAAAAGTTGTAGGTTGGAACTATTCTTAGAGTTGGTACCTTGTCCTACCCATTATTTTTTTGAATGTTAGAGTATATTTGGATTATGTATCGTTTTTCCTTGTGGAGTCATGGCCATATCTCAGGGGTGAACTCCTATTGAGGGTGCTATAAAAAAAAATTATATGGTTGGAAGAAACGTCTCAGGTCTATAGCTAGTTGTCGATTTCATAAAAAGATAAGTTTTAATTATATTTTGTGATTTTTAAGTTGAATAATATGTACTTGATGCGCTTAATTATTCAATTCTTGTACACATTATATTTCTCAATGTTATTGTGTTGTAAACATAAATTATGCATGGAAATTATATGTTGTTAGGAATGCATGAGTGTTCATATAAAGGGAATAATAATACAAATGGGTCAGAGATAATTGTTGGGAATAATCATTAAATGCTATCACAATTTTAATGAGTGCTCGGTAAAAGAAAATTCATAAAATTTCATATTTATAGAAGTTGGATTCCATGATACAAGCCCATAAGTGAGTGAGGGTCTGTTAAATTTTACCTTTTTCAACATAGTTCTATGGTTTTGTCATATGTATATCCTTCTTGAAGTGACCATGTAGAAATGATGTTTTCATATCCATTTGTTCTATCTATAAATCAAATTTGTGGCTACAAATAATAGGAAACTAATAAATTATAACTAGTAAGTAGGGAAAATATCTCACCAAAGTATATCCCCTCAAACTAGTAATGTCCTTTTACAATCAACCACGCCTTATGCTTTTAAAAATTTCCCTCTAAACCAACCTTCCTTTTTAACACCCATTTACATCCAATGGGTTTTCATCCGTTACTAAATGATACCAAGTCCCATGTATCATTATTTATAAGTGAATTCATTTATTTATCCATGGCCAATTTCTAGCACTCTTAATCTTCCATATCCATTGTATCTTTCACATTATAATCTCATTAGTGTTAACATATAAAGAAAATATAACTATAAATTAAAACTTACTATTTGGCTCATATTTCATGATCGGGCAGTAGTTGAACAAGTTTCTTCTAATCATCCTCTTTTATCTCCACTACTATTGGAGAAGGCTTAACTTCTGTGAAATTAACACTCCTTGTATAAAAATCCTTTCCATATACATGATATGAAATATTATACCCTTTCACTCCAACACCACATATAATGAAAATATATCTCACAACATTGTTATCTAACTTCAATCACTTCTCTTCAAGAACATGAACATATCACAAAAAAAAACATGAATATGTTGAAGTGAGGGATTCTTCCTCATCCAAACCTCAACATGGGTCTTATACCTAGGATCTAATGTGGAAGACCTATTAATAAAGAAACATGTAGTAGTCATTTTTTGTTTCTATAGATTCTTCTCTAAGATAGCTCCACTAAGCATACTCCTAGATCTCTCCATGAATGTTTGGTTTATCCATTTTAAAAATCCATTATATTGATGGGTATACAGAGTTTTCGTATTACGTTTGATTCCATTATACTTACAAAAATTATGAAACTATGTTGAACGAAACTTATCTCCATTTTCATTCCTCAACACCTTAATCCTCTAACCAATTGTATTTTCCAAGAGAGCCTTAAGTTCATTAAATCAAATTAAAACCTTGGATTTTGTTCTAAGAAAACATACCCATGTAATTATATMATAATCATCATTGAATCACACATAATATATATCCTTATAAATTGAAASAACTTTAATTCAATGAGATACATTAGAATGAATTAAGTCCAACAACCTAGAAAATTTGAGAGAAYGAGAAACAAAGTTTAACAYGATTATGTTTTCCATATATGCACCACTTACAAAAATCAAACTSAAGAGCATAAGCATGGAATTTATAAAAAAAAAAATTGTTTTTCAAGGTCCATAAKCCCTTATCACCTATATRGTCCAATATTCGGTGCCATAACATGTCATCTCTRTGGGTAACTTAATCTTTGAAGAAAGAGCTTGTTTAGGAGGTTMTAAATGTTAAGGTGTATATCCTCTAGATCTTTTTGCTACAAAAATCGAAGAAATATTACACTATATAATTCATTCATCAAGATGGGACTTACTTCCCACACAACCACCCTTAATAACTACAATATATATGCATGCCCTTTTACTCCCTTTGTTAGAAAAAATGGCCTACACACCCACATCATTAAGTGTGCTTATTGATCTTAGGTTTTGTGCCAAAACTAAATTGTGCAAGGCTCCACCCTTTACTCTTCTATCATGGAGGCTGATCAAGAATATACCATGGCCAACTTTGTTAACAAGAGAGTCATCACTAAGGTATATAAACCCAACAACATATTTCACATACACTGAAAACTAGTTTCATTGTGAAGTCATATGGAAGGAAACTCCAAATTCTATCATTCATGCACTCTCGCTTGCATTAGTTTCCAAAGCTACATCAAAAGAATCTCCATTATCCTCTTGAGATTTTTTTCACACTCATCATCAGAATCATTCTTTTCCTTCGTATGAGTCTTATTTTGTTCCTTCAAGTCCCTTCTTAAATTCTCGACATAGTCCCAACATTTTTTCTTGGACTTTGTAGGAGACTTATATCTTCCACTAGAGTTGAATATTATTTTTTCTCTCTTCCTACCTTTTTTCTTCAATATTACATGAATAACCAGCGATGTATCAATGGATTCCTAAGATGTTTTCCTCACCTCCTTTGAGATTAAAGCACCCATGAACTGATCAAGAGCCAATGTATTTATATTTCTTCTAATGGTCATTACGAGGTAGTATGATTAGTCTATAAAAAAAACAGAAAATGATTATCCTCATCAATATTCACTCCAACTAAGATCAAATAGGTCACAATAGTATTAAATGCATTTAGGAGATCAACTATAGAATCACCAACACACATTGNAAGATTTACACTCAAAGTTTTACCTTTAAACCGTAATTTTGTATCCTTAATCCCTAATCTTTCATGATTTAATCTTGACCAATTATCCTCAATTAGTTAGTTTTTAATAGATAACTTTTAAGGCTTTACCCTTAACCTTGATGCTATGTGATTTACCTTTACGACTTCATACTTAATGCTATAACCATATTACTCAAATGTTATTCCTTTTACCATAAATTTTAGAGATTGACTCTTCCTTCTTATAACTTATGATTTTGTAATCCTTGACCCTTTACAACCAACATTGTCCTTGACACTTGAACTTACACTTTATCCTTACCACAAGGCCTTACAATCTATTCCACATGGAAAATGAAAACAATATTTAATAATAACGTGACTTTACCTAAAAATCATTAATGATTTCCAAAAAAGTTTATGCAAACCTTCCATTATCTTCCGAGGACATAAATAAGTAAATTTCCCAACCAAAACTATGAGATTAAATGGATTTTCAATGCAGACTAGCTATGATCTTTTAATATCTATATCTTCTTCCATTTTTCTTTGAGAATGGATTCAAAAAATGTCTTATGACTTATGGTTTTCATGTAACTATATAAACATGGGATGAAGAAGATTCATATATCCTTAATGACAATCATGGAATGACTGTCATTAAGCTCCTATCTTGGTTGGTAAGGGAAGAAGATATACCTATCAAAAGGGAATTAAGGCTCTGTTCCTGTGTTTAATATGGGTCCTACACGCACCAGTCTGGATGGCTCTCCCACCTATTCTTTCCTTAATCCTATCATGCCAACTCTGCCCTAGCACATGGCCTAATGTCCTTCGACAGTTACTCTAGTAGTACACCCTCCACTTAGAGTTTAGGAAAGCTCCTTCCTCATCATTGTGACTCTTCGAGAAAACAAACATCGGTTCTGTGTGGGGTTATTTTGGATGAGTGGAAAATGTACACTGGAGGTCATTATTCAGTATTCCAGTCGACTAGGCCCATTTCCCTGGTAAGTTTTTATATCATGCTATCGTAACTTTAAACCAGAGGCGTAGAGATTTGGCATTTCAAATCAATGAAGTTCCTTTTACTTGTAGTTCTTATCACAGAGTTACGTGTATTTATTTTTCGGTATACCGAGAGTTTCGGAACTCTGTCTCCTCACTTTCAAAGTTTAGTGACTTGTCGGTTTAACCTCCTGGTAGTTAGTTGAGGGTTTCGATAATCAAGGGTTACACCACTTCATGCTCTTACCCAGTGGTTATAAGACAAGGTCAGGATCAGATGCATGNATCTATATCTTCTTCCATTTTGCTTTGAGAATGGATTCAAAAAATTTCTTATGACTTATGGTTTTCATGTAACTATATAAACATGGGATGAAGAAGATTCATATATCCTTAATGACAATCATGGAATGAATGTCATTAAGCTCCTATCTTGGTTGGTAAGGGAAGAAGATATACCTGTCAGAAGGGAATTAAGGCTCTGTTCCTGTGTTTAATATGGGTCCTACACGCACCATTCTGGATGGCTCTCCCACCTGTTCTTTCCCTAATCCTATCATGCCAACTCTGCCCTAGCACATGGCCTAATGTCCTTCGACAGTTACTCTAGTAGTACACCCTCCACTTAGAGTTTAGGAAAGATCCTTCCTCATCATTGTGACTCTTCGAGAAAACAAACATCGGTTCTGTGTGGGGTTATTTTGGATGAGTGGAAAATGTACACTGGAGGTCATTATTCAGTATTCCAGTCGACTAGGCCCATTTCCCTGGTAAGTTTTTATATCACGCTATCATAACTTTAAACCAGAGGCGTAGAGATTTGGCATTTCAAATCAATGAAGTTCCTTTTACTTGTAGTTCTTATCACAGAGTTACGTGTATTTATTTTTCGGTATACCAAGAGTTTCGACACTCTGTCTCCTCACTTTCAAATTTCAGTGACTTGTCGGTTTAACTTCCTGGTAGTTAGTTGAGGGTTTCGATAATCAAGGGTTACACCACTTCATGCTCTTGCCTAGTGGTTATAAGACAAGGTCAGGATCAGATGCATGTGGGTTTGTTTTTGTGTAAAACGGGCTAGGGTACCCTGTGTGTGACCACTCTTTCGCCCTCCATCTTTACTTTGCGAAGGTTGAGTCCCTCCATCGGTATTACATTCAGATCCTTATCTGTCCTTTCAATGGAACCTGTAGCTATTCTTATTTGGTATAAATGTAAATCCTACTTAATATGTTCGCACCCAGTTCCTGGAAAATTCCTTACAGTATGTGTCTCTTGAATATAAGGTTCTGTGAGTATTTTATAAGGGTATTTATTTCATCGAATAAAATTTTCATCAACAATTTTCTTGCATTAGTGATGCTAACTGTTGCAAGGCGACCTTGTAGGAGTCTGGTTCTAACATGCCCTGTGATGACTTCTTATTCTCATTACTCTCTATAGTCTTGATTTTGGGAGGGTTTCAAAGTCCAACGTTTGGGGCTAAATTTTTGGTCCAAAACCTATCTTTATCATAATTCGACTTATACTTGTCTGTGTATTATGGAAGTCAATACCGTCATCTATTTTACTATGTTTAAATTTGTTGTTCACTGTAACTATATTTTTGTTCCATTATATTTGTTTCATTTTGAGTACTAGTATTATAACTAATGATGGGCTTTGATGGTGCGAGGACCCATAAAATATTTATTGCGCACTTCTCCCACGGCCTGGACATCCATCTAGGGGACAAGTGGGAAGGAGAGAAAAGGATGAGACCGCCAAATCAGAGGTTAAGTATTCTCTGGTATATTCCATTAATAATAATTATCACTCTGCTGGTGTTCTTTTGTTTCTTGTAAATAACCTATTGATTCTCATGATTGATAATTCTTCTAGGCTTTTGTACACACAAGGACTTCAGAGCTCCCTCTTGGTCTACGATATAAAAGTTATTCGAGTTTCTTTTTTTGGTAACCACTCAGGAGACCCAGCAAATAGGGTTACAAGCTTTTAGATTGTAAACGTTTGATAAAGGTGCTCGGTTTCCCATAATGGCTTGGAAAGAGGGGAAAAATTCCCAACTGTATTCGTAAGTTTAAGGTTCGACAGTCGTGAATAATGAAAATTCTGAAGATTTTCCTACGGGAATTAATTTCTGGTTTAATATAACACTGTAATGGCTATTGTATTAATCAACTCATTTCACTGTTCGGATGTATCTTAGACTGGCACTTGGTTATTAAGTCCGTCGTTTAAGTAGTATTAAATTTTTTCTTTGAATCTCAGTATAAAAATGTTTTCAAAATGAATATTTATGGTCTGTGTTCTTTAAAATATTTTTCTTTCTTTTACTCAGATATTTTGTATTACCTCGGTGAGACTCTAGTGTCTTGTTACTTTGACGTATTCCTATTTTTCTTTACTGCTGGAAAATATTTAGGATCGAGGTTTATATGAGTCAAGTGTTAAGATGTGACCCTTTGAATGCTTACTTATCGACATATATATATATACATCTATATGTACAAACTTACACATATATGTTCGTTTCTATCATCCTTGACACTTTTACCTTGTAGGGTAATTCTATCTTGGGATCACTTTCAATTTTAGGATGTGTATACTGAGACTTGATAAATGTATGATGCCATTTCTAATCCTCACTGCCGTAGATATTTAATTTCCATTCTAATGCATACATTTTATTTCCAGTGGTAATACATAAGAGTATATCTGTATATATTTTTGACCATGATTTCTTTTACTTTTGAATTCATAGGTATATAATTAAAACCTCAAAACGAAACCTATGTATGACTTCTTATATAAAAATATAAAGACTTACACAAGTATGAATACTTATAAAAAATATAACGACCTCGATTTGTTGTAAGAATTTTTTTTTTTCTAGTATTCAATCAGTCTTTAACTCAACCGTAAATGTCGCTTAGCATTAGATTCGTAAGGCATGCTATCAGATTTATATATCACTCATTTGGATAGATTTTCACCCAGGATTATTATATCTATACCAAATTTAATAGTCGCACTACAACTGTAAGTAAATCATTGAACATAAATGGGAAATAATTCAATTCTGATTTAACAAATACATTACATCAGAATTAAGATCATTCATGCAGAGAAGGAAAGGGAACATATATGAACCAGTTCACGGGGAGACAAAGGGAACAACCACGTTCCTCCCAACCATAGAATAGGGAAACCAAAATCACTTGCCCAATTCACCCCCTAGCCTGACCGTGAACCCATGAGGGTGAACTTGGAAAAATCCTCCTGAGCAATGTCCTTCAATTCCCTCTGATTCCTCTTGACTCACACTCACTCAGTAATGTTCATAACAGCAAGAAAAATTCAATCATCTCCTTCTCCAACTTAGTTAGCAACATCCTTCCTCCTTGCATATGCTATTTATCAATCAAAAATCTTTTTGTCCAGGTCTTTTTCCCTCCCTTGGGAATTTTCGCAGTTTTCTAAATCCCTGATTTTCAGGGGCTTCTAATGGTTAAATCTCTGATTTTCCACTTGTAACAATCATCCTAGAGGTAGTTCCAACATGTTCCCCACTCATGAAGTCATGGTCAGCTGATTTTAACATGGTTGTTCCATTTGTCCTCTTGCAATCAATATAAAATATGTTGTTTTAATACAAGTGTCATAGTCAATTAGTTAGCTGGGTCAAATCAAATCTCTACCCAACAGTCATAATAATTAATTACAATTATTAAATTCAAAATTCAGAATTGCCAATAATTTGCCAACAAATTTAAATTTCAAAAATACTTTATTTTTAGGGATGTCACATCCTTTCCCCCTTCAGTAAAACATTGTCCTCAGTGTTCGTTCCTTTCTTGNAATTCTATCTTGGGATCACTTTCAATTTTAGGATGCGTATACTGAGACTTGATAAATGTATGATGCCATTTCTAATCCTCACTGCCGTAGATATTTAATTTCCATTCTAATGCATGCAGTTTATTTCCAGTGGTAATACATAAGAGTATATCTGTATATATTTTTGACCATGATTTCTTTTACTTTTGAATTCATAGGTATATAATTAAAACCTCAAAACGAACCCTATGTATGACTTCTTATAAAAAAATATAAAGACTTACACAAGTATGAATACTTATAAAAAATATAACAACCTCGATTTGTTGTAAGAAAAAAAAAAATTCTAGTATTCAATCAGTCTTTAACTCAACCGTAAATGTCGCTTAGCATTAGATTCGTAAGGGATGCTATCAGATTTATATATCACTCATTTGGATGGATTTTCACCCAGGATTATTATATCTATACCGAATTTAATAGTCGCACTACAACTGTAAGTAAATCATTGAACATAAATGGGAAATAATTCAATTCTGATTTAATAAATACATTACATCAGAATTAAGATCATTCATGCAGAGAAGGAAAGGGAACATATATGAACCAGTTCATGGGGAGACAAAGGGAACAACCACATTCCTCCCAACCATAGAATAGGGCAACCAAAATCACTTTCCCAATTCACCCCCTAGCCTGACCGTGAACCCATGAGGGTGAACTTGGAAAAATCCTCTTGAGCAATGTCCTTCAATTCCCTCTGATTCCTCTTGACTCACACTCACTCAGTAATGTTCATAACAGCAAGAAAAATTCAATCATCTCTTTCTCCAACTTACTTAGCAACATCCTGCCTCCTTGCATATGCTATTTATCAATCAAAAATCTTTTTGTCCAGGTCTTTTTCCCTCCCTTGGGAATTTTCGCAGTTTTCTAAATCCCTGATTTTCAGGGGCTTCTAATGGTTAAATCTCTGATTTTCCACTTGTAACAATCATCCTAGAGGTAGTTCCAACATGTTCCCCACTCATGGAGTCATGGTCAGCTGATTTTAACATGGTTGTTCCATTTGTCCTCTTGCAATCAATATAAAATATGTTGTTTTCATACAAGTGTCATAGTCAATTAGTTAGCTGGGTCAAATCAAATCTCTGCCCAACAGTCATAATAATTAATTACAATTATTAAATTCAAAATTTAGAATTGCCAATAATTTGCCAACAAATTTAAATTTCAAAAATACTTTATTTTTAGGGATGTCACATCCTTTCCCCCTTCAGTAAAACATTGTCCTCAGTGTTCGTTCCTTTCTTGGAACATGATTGGAWGAGATTTCTGCAAATCTCCCTCCAACTCCCAAGTGGCCTCCTTAGGACTAAAGTGCTTCCATTGCACCTTTACCYGAGCRACAACTCTGTTCCAAAGTGTTATTTCTCTCTGGTCCATAATACRTGGGGGTTCCACCTGGAACTCACCTTTGGGTTCCACCTRCACCAAGTTCCAATCAACCATATGTGTAGGATCATGAACATGTTTTTTTAACAAAGAAAMATGAAATACATTATGAATTCTTAGATTAGCTGGGAGTGCAAGTTGGTATGCTACGGGTCTGATTCAAGTTAGTATCTCGAAGGGCCCAAAAAACCTAGGTGCTAGCTTTGCATAGTTCCCTAACTTCAATGAACTTTTTCAAGCTTTGACCTTCAAATAAACATGGTCTCCCACTTGAAATTCCAAGTGTCTTCTTTTCTGATCTGCATAGCTTTTCTGCCTGTCTTGTGCTTCTTTTAAATTATGTTGTACCTTCCTTACCATGTTCTCCATTTCTTGGAGCATATCTGGTCCAACCATGAGTTTTTCAGCCAGGTTATCCTAGCTAATTGGATTCATACACCTTCTGGCATACAGTACCTCGAAAGGGATTAACTTAGTTGAAGTTTGGTACCCATTATTATATGCAAATTCTACCAAGTTTATATAGTCTTCCCACTTGTTCAATTTTTTTATTGCGTACATGTAGAGCATATCCTCTACAATTTGGTTTGTCCTTTCGGTTTGTGGATGATAACTTGTACTGAAATTCAATTTAGTATTTAACCCTGCAAACAGCTCCTTCCAAAAAGAGGATGTGAACTTTATGTCTCTATCTGAAATCACCATTTTAGGAATACCATGCAGTCTAAAAATTTCTTTCATGAATATTTCAGCAATGTTTATAGATTTAAAAGTAAACTTTACARGAAMAAAGTGTGCATACTTACTAAGTTTGTCAATTACAATCATGATAGAATCATTATGTTTCTGAGTTTTGGGCAAACTTGTTATAAAGTCCAGCGATATGGTCTCCCATTTCCATTCGGGTACTAGTAATGGTTGTAATAGGTCGGCTGGATGACGGTGCTCAACTTTGACCTACTGACAATATTGGCACCTAGCCAAGTATTCTGTTGTTTCCCCTTCATATTAGGCCAGTAAAATAGTTTTCTAAGTGTTTTTATTGTTTTCTAGTATCCTAGATGGCCAAAATATGGTTTCTTATGCACTTTGTCCAAGACTATTAATTTTAGCTCTGTTGAATTTGGTATGTAGATCCTGTTTTTAAATCATAATAGTCCCTTCTTGTCGATACTTAGTTCTGGTTTATTTTCATTTACAATATTGTCTTGTAATTCTGTCATTATCTTAGTGTAATTTTCTTCGTTAATACCTGTCGTCCTTATTCTTTGTTCCAAATCACTTTCTGCCCTGGTGATATTTATCTCAAATAACCCATGGACTCTTCTTCTTAGAGCGTATGCTACCTTATTTTATTTTCCCTTGATATGTATGACTT
>JZKD02S0232348.1:34304-50283 GCA_000966675.3 Picea glauca
ATATATACCCAAATATACCTAGTATTCACAAGGGTAAATATAGTCATAGTGGATCCTTAGCTAGCACCAAAAAAACAATGGTAATAATGAAAAAGAATTATGTAATGAATGATAACGGATGAATTTTACACTAATTTCCCACTATATGTATGGAGGTTATTGTAATGAACTGCATAATTAGCTAAAGCAAAAATTGGAGGGGGAAAAGATTTAGTCTTATTGTCAATGACAATATAGATTCGACCAATGCTTTCAACCATTCATTACCCAACTTGTTTCTTTTATTTCAACTTAAAAACTTTGTTATAAAAAAAAACTATCCACACGAGAAATAATACTCTAACCATAATGATATCTTCTCATATAATTCTTATACTAACTTGTAGTACATAAAGGTTTTTCCATATTCATTTATTTCTAAACTAGGAGGAATAAACCATAACCATAACAATATATTTTCATATCAATTTTTATGTTATTCTTGTTGTATAGAAAGGGTTCCTCCCACATTAAATTAATTGTAAACCTATACAAAATTCATCCTTATAACTTAATAAGGAGAACCTAAGGTTCTTTTCACGGGTCATGTTTTAAGGAACACCACGTTCAGAAAATAGTATTTAGTACTAGGATTATTCCAATCCCATGTGACGACCAATGTATCACGCAGTTCCCTATGTTACATTACCCAACAGTGCAATGGATAGGGTGGCTCTTAAAGAGCTAAGCGAATGAGCATTAGAACCTACACTAGGAAGTTAATGCAACTGACGTAGTTCTTTAAGACAAATTAAAGGTTTAGCAATGCACATCCTACCAGGTCTACCTACCATGTCCCTGCGAGCTCTGATACTTCAAGGACCTAACCAAAGCATGCTATCCACTTCATTGATTTCAGATGGCAACTGGGGAGACGCGTTCTCTTTCATTCTTTGACTACGACTGATGGGCTTGAGACACCATAAATTCCATTATATTAGGTCTCCATATAATGTTTTTGTTAGAGTTTCCTACCAAACTGTTAAATATATTGTAACCTCAACAAGCTGACTGTACACTGCCAGTTGTCCTAGCCAGATGTACTTTCTATTCTTGATTTACCTGAGCCTATTTAGCTCAGCTATTTTCCCATTGCATAGTACTCCTTCAGATCTTCTTCATTAACTCTTCTGATTGTACTTTTCTTCATATATTCTAATATACTGTTTTCTGTTTTATTCTCTCTCTCTGCATTTCTTGCTTCACAATTTATCATGGTATCATAGCTATAGAAGTAAGCCTCTTCACACAGGCTGGAGAGAAACATGATCCTCAAATAGTGCAGAGCTTACACGGATCTTGAGAGCATTCGACACAGAGTTTTCACAAGGCTTGGAGAGTTGTTCATCATACTCTTGAAAGATCCTCTTAAGAAACTTCCATGAAGAAGTTGTTCACTTAAATGCTCAAAAGATCAATGCAAGAAGCTCACGCGAGGTCGCAGAGAGTACTACGCTAGAAAGGTTCGAGTTGCAGAAACATGAGAAGGAAGCAGAGACTAAGAAGGAAGAAACAATAACGATTCTTGTTCAATTTTCAAAGAATCATGAAAGATTCACGAAGAAGAGCTGCAGGACGCAGGAACATTTGAAGAAATCGAAGAATTTGTTCAAATTCATTAAAGATTCCTGCAAAAGGTAGAATTGTTTAATGATTTATGAGAAATCGCTCAAATCTGTAAAAGATTGCAGTAGAGAACAAAGAACTCATGAAATTCTTTCAAATCTTTGAAAGATTCACAATTTTTTTCTTCTACAAGAGAAAATTTCGTCAGATGCAGCAAAGATCGCGTCTAACGTGCAAAGAACAACCATTGAGGCCATAATATTCATCCTGCGAACAGATCCAGAGAAGGAAACCAGTTCAGAAGGGATGAGGAGAGAGCGAAAAAGGTAAAAGAATTTCAGTCGTTAGATCTTGCACAGAGGACCGACAACCGTTGAATCATCGAGAAAGTGCTCGAGGTTTAGTCCTCTGAAGCGCACAAGAGAAATTTTGACTTGTGAAGTCATGAAATCCCGACATCATATGGGCCATCCATCAAGAGACACATGGCGAGATCTCGACATTTTGCTGACTTGCAAGGTGTAAAGGTCAGAAGACTGTTGTCATAATTCACGAATCACGAAATTCTGAGTCATTCTGGACTGTTGGATCACAAAATATCATGAGCCGTTAATCTTATCCCATCGCAAGATCAGGGATCGGGAGTTGGACAAGAAAAGGAGACTGCTCTCCAAAAACTCCGATACGCGAAGTCCCGACATCACATATTGCAAAATCCCGAGAGGATTGTGAGTCGTCCATCTTAGAGGACAGGTGGCAGCAGATACAAGCACCATCAACTTTTCGGCATTCTGGAGTTTGGGATATCAGAGGTTTTGTGGATGAAAGGTCGAGACACTCCATGGCGAAAATCTCGAAATCGCGACTCACAAAATAGCGATAAGATCACAGCCATCAATTTGTTTGGACACGTGGTGGAGATCAATGAAACCGTCGGCATATTGGCTACCTGGGTTTCAAGTTGACAGAGAGATTGTGTCAACAAAGAATCACAAGTCGCAATATCCCAAGGTTGAATCAAGACCATCCATATTAATGGGATGCGTGGTGTAAATTCGAGGGCTCGAGAAAAATCACGAAAGGGGAGAGTCCATCGGTGCATCGGGATTTGACAAATTGTGAATCCTAAGGACAAGGGATCGGGTTTCTTTATGGTGAAAACCCCGTAAACGATCGAAGCCATCCATTTTGAGGAGACACGTGGGCGAGATTGGGAGAGCCAATTGGCACACCAGGGTTCGGCGTTTCGCAGATCCTGGAGACGAGACATCCGGAACAGATCAAATCATGAAATCGCGAGGAGAAATCAGGAGCATCCAATATAGGAGGATGCATGGTGGAGATCAAAGCAATCAGGAAATTTCCCGAAAGGAAAGGTCATCCATCGTGAAATCGAGAATAAGGAAATCAAGGATTCTGTGGACAAGAGGTCTAATACATTTCGACTCTTGAAAGCCCGAATCTCGATAAGAGGTTTGACTGCGGTCTTATGAGTTCTGGTCATAAGATCTAGACCGTTAGATCATCAGCAGATCTGGATCGTTGATTTGTCAAAAGGAAAATTTCACATTTCAACAAATTGAACGACAAAGAACCAGAAAATCCTATAGAGATTTAACATTAAGGCACGTGGACACATTGTATAGAGACTAAGGGCCAATTCAAGGCCGATAAGCTCTCATCGGCAATCAGTAGTTGAAGCAGTCAGAGGAGTCATCTAACAAAGTCCCGAGGTCAAATCTCGCGAAGCCAGAAAATCGCAACGTCGACACTCACCAAATCTTGCAACACAGCATTTTGAGATACCTACAAGCTAGCAGTAGACCTGGTTTTAAGCAAAAGAAAAAGGTAAATACAAAATTTTCCTCTATTTTTTTCTACAGTTTGTTTTTTTTTACCAAAAAAAAATGGTGTCATCTAGCAATTTAGGACCAACTCAGGGTCTGATTCTTCTTGGAAAGAACTATGAGTTCTATTCTCTTCAGATGAGATCCTTCTTGCAAAAACAAGAGTGATAGGATCCAGTGGATCATGGATATGTGGAACCAGATCCAGCAGACCTATCTGCCATGACAAATCAGCAGAGAATTTCTCAGGCAACACAGAGAAACAAAGAAAATTCTGTGGATGACTCGATTTTCTAAAAAATCACAGGTGCTAGTACTTTAAAACAGGCCTGGGACATCCTTAAATCTTCCTACCAAGGAAATGATAGGGTCAAATTAGTTAAACTGCAGACCTTGAGGATGCAATTCGAGACTCTAAGGATGACAGAGTCCGAAAATGTGGATCAGTTCATGACCAGAGTCATGGGCATCGTGAACCAGATCAGATTGATTGGTGAAACCATCACTGATCAATGCATTGTTGAGAAAATCCTCAGAATTTTACCAAAGAAATTTGAAATGGTTGTAACAGCAATCCTTGAATCCAAGGATTTGTCAAGTTTTTCAAGAGATGAACTAATTGGTTCTCTGGTGACACATGAGACTAGACTGCATCTTACAAATGAGTCAATCTCCAATGCTTTCAAAACTCAATTATCCTTCAGCAGAGGGAAAGGCATAGGAAGAAGCAGAGGTCTCCTAGGAAGAGGGAGCAATCATAGTAACCCTTACTCCAGTGGAGTCAATAGACAACAATATCTGAATCAAAATTTCCAAGGTCAAAGGCAACAACAAAATCAACATTAGAATTTCTAGCCTCAAAGAGGCAGAGGGAGAAGATCAAATGAGAAATCAAGCATACAATGCTATTACTACAAAAAAGTATGGACACTATGAATCTGAATGTAGGAATAAGCAAGCAAATCATCTCTCAGGTAGAGCACATGTGTCAAATCACACAGGAGAAAACTCAGGAGGTATGTTTCTTTCGTGTCACAACACTGAACATCAACCTAAAGATATTTGGTTGTTGGACAGTGGATGCAACAATCACATGATAGGTAACAAAGATTTACTTTCATGCATTGATTCTTCAATCTCTTCTGATATTACACTTGGAAATGATTACTTAGTCAAATTTCAAGGAAAAGGAACTGTACCTATTCTTACTAAACAGAATGTCAAGAAAAACATAAACAATGTCTATCATGTTCCAGATCTGAAACATAATTTTCTCAGTGTAGGACAACTCATTGAACATGGTTATAAGGTACTTTTTGAGGGAGCATATTGCAAGATATATGACAAAATCCTAAGCAGAAAATTAATTTCTGAAATCCATATGACTCCAAATAGGATGTTTCCCCTTACCCTCAGAACTGCAAATCTGATTCAACCATATGCACAAAGTGCATCCACCCTGAATGAAACTATGGTTTGGCATACAAGATTTGGACATCTACCATTTCAGAGTCTAAGTCTTCTTCAGAATAACTCCATGGTCAAAGGTGTTCCTATCTTTAAAGAGAAAATTCCCCCACGTGAGTCTTGCATACTTGGAAAACATAAGAGAACTAGTTTTCCACAGTCTTCCAATCAAGCTAAACATCATCTTAAACTTGTTCACAATGACCTATGTGGACCAATGAAAAAAGAGTCAATAGGTGGTAGCTTTTACTTTCTAACATTTATTGATGATTTCAGCAGAAAAATATGGATCTATTTTCTCAGAAACAAGTCTGAAACTTTTGCAAAATTCAAAGAATTCAAGGTAGAAGCTGAAAAACAGAGTGGAAAATATATCAAAGCACTCAGGTCATATGGAGGAGGAGAATACAAATCCAGAGAATTTGCAAATTTCTACAAATCATAAGGCATTATCATGCAAACAACAACCAAGTATACTCCACAACAGAATGGAGTGGCTGAAAGAAAAAATCAGACAATAATGAATATGGCAAGAACACTTCTTAAAGAGAAACATTTGTCAAATAGGTTTTGGGCTGAAGCAGTAGCATGCTCAGTTTATCTTCTGAATAGATCTCCAACCACAAGTGTAAAGATTAAAGTTCCCCAAGAAACATGGAGTGGGACAAAGGTAAATGTTGTGCATCTATGGACATTTGGATGCATAGCATACACACACATACCTTCTAAATTAAGGAAGAAACTTGATGACAGAAGTGAGAAATGTATTTTCACTGGATATAGTGAAACATCTAAATATTACAGGCTTTACAATCCAATAACCAAGAAATTAATTCTCAGCAGAGATGTAAAATTTATGGAAAATCAATTCTGGAATGATTCAGAAAATCAACAAATGGACAGTCACAATTCATTGCTGGCAAGTTCTGAAAATGCAGAAAATTCAGAAAAGCAAGTACCTCAAACTATTCTTCCAAGATTGCAGGTACAAAGACAACCTGAAAATTCTTAGGATAACTCAACTTCCAGTAGAGAATCATTCTCTGAACCACAAAATCAGAGAACTCGAAGTTTGAGAGAAATCCATCAGCAGTTGGATGACTTTGAACAACACAACCTTTTTGCTTTAATGTCATGTCAACCTACATCCTTTAAGGAAGTAGCTAAGGAGCCACATCGGGTTCAATCCATGAACCAAGAAATTGAATCCATTGAGAAGAACAAGACATGGGATCTTGCTGATTTGCCAAGTCACAAGAAGAGTATTGGTGTCAAGTGGGTTTACAAAACTAAACTCAATAAAAAAGGTCAGATCGAAAAACACAAGGCAAGACTTGTTGCCAAAGGATTGTCACAACAACCAGGTACTGATTATGGTGAAACTTTTGCTCCAGTAGTAAGATTAGACACTGTAAGGACTCTATTGGCCATAGCAGCACAACACAAATGGAAAGTATACCATATGGATGTCAAGTCATCATTCCTGGATGGTTTCTTAGAAGAAGAAGTCTATGTCGATCATCCACCTGGATTTGAAGTCTAAGAGCACCCAGCCAAAGTATATCGGTTGAAGAAAGCCTTGTATGGCTTAAAGCAAGATCGAAGAGCTTGGTACAACATAATTGACACTTATCTGATCAAAAGTTATTTCAGCAGAAGCCAAAATGAGCCAACTCTTTACACCAAAACAGATCAACACGGTAAAATTTTGATTGTATGTTTATATGTTGATGACATGATCTATACGGGAAATATTGAGCTAACAAATTTTAAACATGCCATGCAATCTGAGTTTGAGATGACAGATCTTGGCATAATGAAATATTTTTTAGGGATTGAGGTTCATCAATCATCCAAAGGCATTTTTTTCTGTCAACAAAAGTATGCAGCAAACATCCTCAAAAGATTTTGCATGGAAGAATGAAATCCAATAGAAACCCCCATACCACTAGGCACAAAATTGAGCAAGAATGATGAAGGTCCTACAATGGACTCTACCCTGTACAAAATTTTAGTAGGCAGTTTGTTGTATCTTACGACAACTAGGCCTGACATTATGTATGCAGCCAACCTTGTTTCTAGATTCATGGAATCCCCCAAAGATTCTCATTGGAAAATGGCAAAACAAATTTTGAGATATGTTGCAGGAACCCTCAATTTCAGCTAATGGTACACTAAATATGATAGTAATCAACTTTCTGGTTACACAGACAGTGATTTTGCAGGCAGCCTAGATGACAGGAAAAGTACATCTGGACATGTTTTTGAACTGGGCACGAACCTAATCTCATGGGCATCAAAGAAGAAACCAATCATTTCAATATCTTCTGCAAAGGTAGAGTATGTCATTGCTACCTCATCTTCCTGTCAAGCTGTGTGGCTGAGAAGAATATTGAAAGATATGTCACATACAGAAAAGGATCCAACTCCTATTTTTTGTGACAATACTTCAGCAATTGCTTTATCTAAAAATCATGTATTTCACAAGAAAAGAAAACACATTGAAACTCGTTTTCATTTCATACGTGAGCTAGTCATTAATGGTGATATTGTACTACAATTCTGTGGTTCTCGAGATCAGCTTGCTGATATCTTTACAAAGCCACTAGGAAAATTGGTTTTTGATTTCCAGAGACAACACTTAGGCATAATCAGTGATGATGATTGTAACTGTTGAGTTTCAGAGGGAGTGTTAAATATAATGTAACCTCAACAAGATGACTGTACACTGCCAGCTGTCCTGGACATATGTACTTTCTATTCTTGATTTGCTTGAGCCTATTTAGCTCAGCTATTATCCCATTGCATAGTACTCCTTCAGATCTTCTTCATTAACTCTTCTAATTGCACTCTTCTTCATGTATTCTAATATATTGTTTTATGTTCCATTCTTTCTCTCTGCATTTCTTGCTTCACGATTTATCAGAAACACCATTTATTGGGGTCTAGTTACTCTACGAACGAAACAATCAACCCACGATGACTCTACAAGTTAGTGTACCTCAAATAATAGAGGTAAAAATTCTGAGCATTGACTCTTTGTTTTGAATGAAGTTATGGGTAGAGTGTTTTTGTTCTTTTTGTTAGGATTATATAGTCTGTTCCTTTTTCTTTCTAAGTTATTTTAAAAGGTTCTAAAAACCATGATCAAATTTCCATTATGTGTAGCAATAGTGTTTGCTTGTACAGACTAGACATCCTATGATTTACTGGTCCTCACTTAAGCTTGAATATATGTGCATTAACGATTCTATAAACTATAGAAAGGAGGTTCTATGTATGGGAAGGAGGTTTTGTAAGTATTAGTTCACTCTTTCATCCTTGCATACAGTCTTCTCTTAACTACGGTGAAGGCCAATACCCAAATCCTTTTGATAATGAATTTTTCCAATTTACCCATCGAATATTGTTATCTGGGTTCTCTTGTTGTTTCTTGTAATTGACCATAACACTCGACACTCTTCTATTTTTATCAATGTGAAATAATATTAACATTTCGTGTAGTTACCCCTTGGAAAGGGATCTGTCTGTCCTATGAGGAAAAATGTTGATATATCTGACTCCTTTAAATGCTATCTCTATCTCTCTAATTACTACCTTCCATTATTTATTTCCGTATGTTAAGGTATCCATCTTTTTCATACGAAAAACATTGATAGTTTTTATTCTTTTAACTATTAATGTTGTCTTTGTAATTACTTTACTTGATTATCGATTTCCCTAAGTTAAGAGATCCGGTTTACTCTCTGAGGAAACGTCGATAGTTTTACTCCTTTAACTATTAACACAATATCTGTAATTACTTTAATTGACTCTTTCTTTCCCTATGTTAAGGGATCTAGTTTACTGTGTGAGGAAACATTGATAGATCTGACTCTTTTAAATGCAATCATTGTCTCTGTGGTTATCCTTTGAAATTATGACCTCTAAAAGGAGAGATTTGAGCTGATGCAGGAGCATGGCTCCCAAGCCATCCATGCGCCAACTAGCCATCCCACTCAGCGCATTCAAAGCGCACATTCAAGAAAGAGACGCCCCAGTCCTCTCACATTTTGAATTTGATTTCAATGTAATTAATGTATGAAAGGCCATGGAGCCATAGAGCCATGCCTTTGAGTAGGTGTTAGTTAGGAGTTTCCTTAAATGGTTGTAACGATGAGATCTAGCTCCGATCTGGACTAGACAACCATTTAATTGTGAATTCAGTGTAATTGAATAGAGTAGGTCAGATGGAGGGAAGAGATCGAAGAGCCCCTTCATGTAAAATATCTTTTGATCTTGTTTTTTAGGGGTAGAGTCGAGAGATAGGAGAGCTCTATTAGAGTTAGAGTGGAGGAGAGAAGGAGCTAAGGCTCTGTCAAATTCTAAGCTCGAACACATTGTAAATAGAGGCATTTTATATTAATACAAACAACAGTTTCCTGCATGTTATTTTGTGGTTGCATGAATGTCTTTGTGTGTTGATTATATGCTGTAGATGTATGTTGTAGGTGTGCATTTGAAAGGACATACAAAATTCATTGCCTACTGGGTTCTTTGATTTAGGTTGGGTTCTTTGAGGCTTCATGCCAAGAGGGTGTGACTGAATGCTGCAGGTTTTGAAAACCAGTGCCTAGATGCACTCTTAAATTCTGTGGAATTTGGGCAAGGATGTGCCAGGAGGGTGCACCATCTAAATTTTTAGGCTCAGGAAGGAAGCCTCAAGTTTGTTGAATACCTTGGAGGTAGGACTGTGCAGAGGAAAGCATAAAGAAGACAAAATTTCTGAGAATTATGTAAGTCTCTGCCAAGAGGGCATCGAGAAAATGAACAAGATGCATTAGGAGAAGAACTCTATTTCAAGTTCATTGAGAATACATAATCACTGAGGTTTCTGGAAAATCTACCAGGTGAGCATTGAGTTGGTGGAGGAGGGCACAGGACTGACAGACTTACTGAGGGATTCTGAAGAAGCTCTGCCAGGAGGGCATTGAGTAGGTGCTAGAGTACACAGGGAGAACTCCTTTGAGTTCTGGAATATAAAAGTGTCCATGGAATAAGACCTTCACAGTCTTGTTGAATACCCTGCAGACTCAGCAGGGAGTTGCTTGAGAAAGAGATTGACATGAGGGCATTAGATTCTCCATCTGAAAGAGAGGAAAAAAGGGTTAATCCCTTAGAGGTCTGAGCAATAGAGAAGCTCAGGTTAGATAGAACCTTTGTGTGTGTATAGACGTTGGAAGGAGTGCAGAAGTTGAGAAACCTTTCACAGTTTTAGAGAAGACCAAGCTCCTGAGAAGCAGTGCCTTGGTGCAAAGAGTCATAGCTACAAGGAGTGCAGATATTGAGGAAACCTCTAAGGTTTCAAAGAAGAGAAGCTCAGGAGGGGCACTGCCTTTGAGCACAAAGAGGTGGCTGAGAAGAGAAGAAGCCTAAGAGGACACTTTGGAAGGTAAGAGTTCGAAAAATATCAAGAGGGACAAAGTCCTTTGAATATAGACAAGAGTTGAGGAGTCAGGCTTCACAGAGATGAGAAAAGGTCGAGGCCTTTGATACTTAGGAAATATTCCAACTTTGGAAGAAGAAGAAGCTCACAAGGGAGGAACTACAACTATCGTCAAATCAGGCAGAGGGTGAAATCTAGACCATTGAACTTTCACGTCCATTTGCTGGCAGGAAAGTGCAGCGCAGGAGGAAGAGATATGGGTTGCTAGATCTCACATGAATAGCTGATAGCCATCGAATCTATGGAGAGTTGTATGAGATTTAAATCTTGTATGTACAGAGGAGAAGGCCCATAAAAGTCCCGAAGACACCAGGGCCATCCATCTGCGGAGGAAGCATGTCACAAGATCCTCATATTTCAGGGATTCGGGCATTGAAGAGAGGAATGGAGAAGTCTTTCAACCTCCCGACTTGCGAAGTCCCAAAGCGATCAGAACCATCCATATCTAGAGGATGCGTGGCAGTGATTGGGGAAGCTACCAGAAAGTCAGACACGATGAGTTTGAAGGACCAGTGATCAGTGCATTGGGGTCGCAAGTCCCGAAACACCGAGAGTATTGGGACTGTCCAACAAGAGGACACGTGGTGGCGATCGAGACATCAGAAAAATTCCCGAAAGGATTATTTCGGTACTTTGGGTATCGAAAGATTAAAGGATAAAGGGGCTGCAATGGGGATCGCAAAGTCCCGAAGTGTGAAACCCCAAAGAATTGAAGGGACGTGGAAGGAGGTCAACATTTCGGCATATCAAGATTTTGGTATTTCATAGGTCCTATTGATAAGGAGTCAGGACATAGTGGAGAGAAAATCCTGAAGTTGTGAGTCGTGACAGGGAATTAGCTTGAATTTTAGGATTTCAGCACTTCATGTGTCAGGGAGAAGAGGAGGCAATATTTTGGGATCGAGAGTTTCAAACTCCCAGTACTCGGAAACCTGAAATCCCGATTTGGTGAAGGTGCAAATTTATTTTGGTCATGATATTTGGTGATGCCTTGTGTTTGATCACATGGGCACACTCATAAGGACCTGTGGAAAACACTGTTGTGTGTGTGGGATTCCCAGTGAGGGAACTGAAAAGTCAATCACACTCAAGAGGCGAATTAAGAACAATCCTGTGCGGATCTTGGCCTGAGGGTTTGGGGTATGCGTCATTTGTGGTATGAGAGCTTGACTCTATTTGTATATTGTAGGCACAGGAAGTGAGAGGAGAAGGAGTACTCTGATACATATCAGTTTGGTATTAGAGGAAGGCAGAGTATTGAGACTCTGTGGTGATTTCTCGTAGGTACGCAACAGTCAAGAAGACAGTCAGGAGAACTGTAGGGGACGTTGGAAGCACTCAGGGCTGCAGAGTGATAGCATCATACTTTCCAGGAGGGAAGGTAGAAGGCAGAAAATGGATATTGAAGGCCATAGACACGATGGAAAGAAGATCCATCAATAACCAAGAAAAGCTGAGATGGATGAAGATCTCGTCGAGATCAGATCGAGGATGGAGGAACTTGCACTACAGATGCAGAAGGATGTAATATGACATTGGGTGTATGAATGGACCATGAGGAAGAAGTTAAAATGGCCAGTCAGGGAATTGGTGGCCAAAAGATAGTGAAGGTTGATAAGAGAATGGCTGGGGCATGCTGAAAGCCTTAGGAATGATGAGGAGGAGATGGTTCAGGTATGTGAGCCAAAGACTGGAAGGAATATTAGTGATGAGGATGAACTGAGATCAATGGAAGATCTCAGAGACTGCCAAGATGGAAGAATAGAAATTTCCAATTGCCGGGTGGGCAGTGAGTTGAGATCGTTGTGGGATCTCATAGACTGCTAGGTGGGTAGTAGAAAATTCCCAATTTGCTAGGTGGGTAGGGAAAAGGAGATGAGACTGTCTGAAAGTCTCAGGAGCTCAAAAGTGAGTTCATGTCAGCAAGGAGTGATGATTGGGATGGGATCAATTGATCTCATAAACTTTTAAGAGGGAAGAGAGGAAATCCCATGTTTCCTTGTGGGTAAGGGAGAGAAGATGGGACTGTATGATAGTCACACGAACTCAGAGTTGAGGTTGGATCAGCTAGAGGAGCTAACAGAGGAAAAATATCAGAAGGACATTTTGATCATTGGGGGAATTCAGATATTCCTGCCATTGAGCCTAGTTGAGGCAAGAGTTTGTGTTGCATATGTAGCAATAAGGGAAAGACAGCCAACTGTGTCTGTCAGAGAAATGGAGTAGACATCATAGGTTTTCCAAGCAAAGGAAGATGAGCGTTCAGAGGAATGGCTCAAAATTTTCAGCCGGGAAGATGAAACGGAGGCAACTGCAACATTTTAGCTTGTAGCACCAGCAGAAGAAGAAGCAGACAACATGATCTTTGTTGATCTATATGAAGAAATTGAATCCCTGGAGAGAAGGGTGATAGTGAAGAGAATGCACATACAATAATTCAAGTTGGAAGCAAATGCAAGAGGAGCATACCAGTCTGAGGAGTAGCTGGAAAAAGTTGGACTTGACCTAATACAAGGAGAAATGGAAACAACAAAACTGCCACAGGAAGAAGTTGAGCAACAATTCAGTGAGAAGATTGCAGAATTAGAATATGCCACATAGTGGCAAGTTAAGGCCATGAGGGATGGAAAATATGGCATGGTAGATCATGATGATCTACCCATTTGCAGAGAAGAAATGCAGTTGAGTAGATTGTAAAGACAGAGCGATCCAGGACAACAGTTGGACGAGGTGATTGAGCAGGTCAGGAAGTTGATGTTGAAGTCAACACAAGAGACTGCGAGTAGAGAAAGGCTGAGAAGAAGAGGGTCTGCCATAGCATCAAAAAAAAAACATCAACAACAACAACAGAGCAGTGGAGCAGATGGACAACTCCAGATAACTGTTTGGGATCCAAGTGGATTTCAGCAATGAGGCTGGGAAGCTTATGAGCAAGAGCTGATGAATTTTTTACAGTAGAGGAGTATGATGCAAGAACATCACTCCCAAGCCAGCCATGCACTATCCATCCAGCCCACTCAGGGCATTCAAAGCGTGCATTTAAGGAAGAGAGGCGCCAATCCTCTCACATTTTGAATTTGATTTCAATGTAATTAATGTATGTAAGGCCGTGGAGCCATAGAGCCATGCCTTTGAGAAGGTGTTAGTTAGGAGTTTTCTTAAATGGTTCTAAGGCTAGGATCTAGCTCTGATCTGGACTAGACAACCATTTAATTGTGAATTCAATGTAATTGAATAGAGTAGGTTAGATGGAGGGAAGAGCTTGAAGAGCCCCTTCATGTAAAAGATCTTTTGATCTTGTTTTTGAGAGGTAGAGTCGAGATATAGGAGAGATCTGTGAGAGTTAGAGTGGAGGAGAGAAGGAGTTGAGACTCTATCAAAGTTAGAGCTCGAACACATTGTAAATAGAGGCATTTTATATTAATACAAACAAAAGTTTCCTGCATGTTATTATGTGGTTGCTTGAATGTCTTTGTGTGTTCATTATATGTTGTAGATGTATTTTGTAGGTGTGAATTTGCAGGGATAGAAAAAATTCATTGTCTACTGGGTTCTTTGATTCAGGTTGGGTTCTTTGAGGCTTCATGCTAAGAGAAGATAGAGTCATTGAGGATTCTGGAAACTCTACCAGGTGGGCATTGAGTTGGTGCAGGAAGGCACATGATTGAAAAAATTACTGAGGGATTCTGAAGAAGCTATGTTGGGAGGGCATTGAGTAGGTGTTGTAGTGCACAGGGAGAACTCCTTTGAGTTCTAGAATAGAGAAGAGTTCAAGGAATAAGAGCTTCACAAGGTTGCTGAATACCCTGCAAACTCAGTAAGGATTTGCTTGAGATAGATATTTCCATGAGGGCATCCAATTCTCCATCTGAGAGAGAGGAAAAAAGGGTTGATCCCTTAGAGGTCTGAGAAACAGAGAAGCTTAGGAAAAATAACACCTTTGTGTGTGTAGAGACACTGCAAGGAGTGCAGAAGTCAGGAAACCTTTCACGATTTCATAGAAGACCAATCTCAGGAGGAGCAGTGCCTTGGCGCAAAGAGTCATAGCTGCAAGGAGTGCAAAGATTGAGGAAACCTCTAAGGTTTAAAAGAAGAGAATCTCATGAGGGGAAGTGCCTTTGAGCACAGAGAAGTGGCTAAGAAAAGTAGGAGGCCAATAGGACCCTTTGGAAGGTAAGATTTCGACAAAGCTCGGGAGGGAAATCATCCTTCGAATACAGACGAGAGATGAGGAGTTAGGATTCATAGAGTTGAGAAAAGGATGAGGCCTTTGATACTTCGGAAATATTCCAACTCGGGAAGAAGCATAAGCTCAAAAGGGAGGAACTACAACTGCCATTGGATCAGGCAGAGGATGAAATATGGACCGTTGAACTTTCACGTCCAAGCGCTGACAAGAAAGCGTAGAGCAGGAGGAAGAGGTTTGGGTCGCTAGATCTCGCATGGATAACCGATCTCCATCGGATCTGTGGAGAGTTGTATGAGTTTAAATCTCATATGCACAGAGGAGAAGGCCCATGAAAGTCCCAAACATGCCAGGGCCGTCCATCTATGGAGGACGTGTGTCACGAGATCCTTGTATTTCATGGATTCAGGCATTGAAGAGCGGGACGGAGAAGTATTTCGACCTCCCAACTTGCGAAGTCCTGAAGAGATCAGAACCATCCATCTGTGGAGGACTCATGGCAGTGATCGGGGAAGCTACCGAAAATTCGGACATCGAGAGTTCGAAGGACTAGTGATCAGTGCGTTGGGGTTGCAAGTCCCAAAACATGGAGACTATCGGGACCATCGAACAGGAGGACACGTGGTGGTGATCGAGACAACGAGAAAATTCCTGAAAGGATTATTTCGGTACTTTGGGTACTGGAAGCTCGAAGGAACAAGGGGTTGCAATGGGGATCACGAAGTCCCAAAGTGTGAAACCCCAAAGCGTTGAAGGGACGCAGAAGGAGGCTAAAATTTTGTCATATCTATATTTCGACATTTCGAAGGTCCTGTTGACAGGGAGTTAGGACATAGTGGAGCAAAAATCTTGAAGTCATGAGTCGCGACAGGACATTAGCTTGAATTTCAAGATTTTGGCACTTCGTGTGTTGGGAAGCAGAGGAGGCAGTATTTTGGGATCGAGAGTTTCAAACTCCCAGTACTCGGAACCCCAAAATCCTGATTTGGCGAAGGCACCAATTTATTTTGGTCAAGAGATTTAGTGATGCCTTATGTTTGATCACACAGGTGCACTCATAAGGACCTGTGGAAAACATCATTGTGTGTGTGGGATTCCTAGTGAGGGAATCGAAGAGTCAATTAGACTCAAGAGGTAGATTAAGAATGATCCCGTGCGGATCTCGGCCCGAGTGTTCGGGGTCTGCATCATGAGCTCTCGTGGATGAGAGCTATGTGGTATGATTTATTTGAAACAAAAATATTCTCTCCACAAAACCATTAAATGATGTAAAGCTTCTTGTTTGCACTCAACCCCAAAAATATTCTCTCCACACAACCACTAAATGATGGAAAACATATTGTTTGAACTCAACCCCAACCTTGACACTACATGATATTTAGGAATCAG
>JZKD02S0232348.1:67793-97337 GCA_000966675.3 Picea glauca
AAACCCATCCAGATCAAGAAAACCAAAATGACCCGATGTGGGTTATGCAAGAAAACGAAGATCCTGAAACCTTCCAAGAAAAAATAGCGGATCATCGTATGTTGGTCCTAAAAAACAACCAAATCCCGAAAGGCTTAATCCCTTTAGAAAGACTCTTCGATCAGAACAACATACCCGTCAAATCCACTTTGCAGCCCCAACCAGAAGAAGTGGAGGATTGCAACATAGGAACTGGAGAAGATTCCAGGATAGTAAAGATATCTAAATTCCTCCCTCCTCAGGTTAAAGACCAGTATAGAGACTTTCTCAAACAATATAAAGATGTTTTCGCCTGGTCCTATGACGAGCTTCGAACTTATGATACTTCTATAATTGAGCACAAGATACCTTTGAAACCCGGAGTCAAGCCTTTTAGGCAGAAGCTCAGGTAGTTTAACCCCATCTTGTTGCCTGTTATTGAAAGGGAGGTTAAGAATCTTTTAGACGCAAAAATAATTGTGCCTCTGAGATACTCAGATTGGCTAGCCAATCTGGTTCCGTTCAGAAAAAAGAACGGAGAAATTAGACTGTGTGTAGATTTCTGGAACTTGAATAGGTCCTCTCTTAAGGACAATTATTCACTTCCTAAAATGGACCATGTCCTAGAAAGGGTAGTTGGGGCAAATCGGATGTCTATGATAGATGGATTTTCTGGGTACAACCAAATCGCCATGAATGAGAAGGATAGAGAAAAAACCGCTTTCACCATGCCATGGGGTACATTCATGTATGATAAAATGCCTTTTGGATTAATGAATGCGGGGGCTACCTTCCAGTGCGCTATGGATATCGCTTTCATTGGAGAAAGAGATAAATTTGTAGTAATCTATCTTGACGATTTGACGGTTTTTTCCAAAACCGATGAAGAACATTTGATCCATTTAAAACAAACTTTCCAAAAATGCTGCAGATATGGGTTATCTTTGAATCCAAAAAAATCACATTTCGCTATGCAGGAAGGTAAGCTTCTGGCGCATATTGTGTTTAAAAATGGGATCAAGATTGATCCTAAAAGAGTTGAAGCGATACAAACTATCAGGATTCCTAGAAATGTTAAAGAAATTCAAGCTTTCTTAGGAACAATTAATTTTTTGCGAAGGTTTATACCAAACTTCGTTGAGATCGTCAAATTAATCACAACAATGCTGAAGAAAGATAGTAGAGTAAATTGGACGACTGAAGCCAAAGCATCATTCGAACGTATCAAAAAGGTCATTAGCGAGGCGCCTGTGTTAACAAGCCCTGACTATTTGAGAGATTTTCTCATCTTCTCATTCGCCTCCGAACATACTATCGTCGCGATGTTGCTGCAAAAAGATGATGGAGGTTTTGAACGCCCGATCGCATTTTTTAGCAAGAGCCTCAGGGACGCCGAACAAAAATATGACATAATAGAAAAACAAGCATACGCAATGGTGAAAGCGCTAAAAGCATTCAGAACTTACGTTCTACATTCAAAAATCATCGTGTACGTACCAACCAGTGCTGTGAAGGATATATTGGTACAACCCGACAATGATGGAAAATGAGGGCGCTGGCTTGCTAAGATACAGGAATTTGATCTAGAAATCAAGCCAACTAAATTAGTGAAGGGAAAGGGCTTGGCCAAACTCCTGGCTGAGTCAAACCTTAAAGCTCTCGATATCAATTGCCTGCAAGGAGAAGACAAAGACGCACATTTGCAAGAACCAGATGACCAGTCATATCCAAACAAGGTCGAAGAAAAATTCATGTCGTCAGACTGGTATAAAGATATAGTTTTCTACTTGTTAAGCCTGAAGTGCCCAGATCGACTGACACCGGCCAAATGCAGGACTTTAAAACTCCATGATGTTAAGTATTGCATCTCAGAAAATCAACTGTACTGGAAGGATCCACTCGGATTTTTGCTAGTCTGTTTGGTTGAATCGGAAACTCCGTGGGTCATGGAGGAATTGCACGAAGGAATCTGTGGAGGGAATCATGCATGGAGAGCCACGGCCTATAAGATCTTGAGGGCCGGATACTATTGGCCGAAACTATTCTCGGATGTTAATGCTAAAGTACGTGCCTGTTATGCATGTCAAATATTCACTGGTAAGCAAAAACTCCCTGCACTACCACTCATTCCAGTCAAAACCGAAGCCCCATTTCAACAATGGGGATTAGACTTCATAGGAGAAATTAATCCTCATTCAAGTGCCCAGCATAAGTGGATCCTAATGGCCACAGATTATTTTACCAAGTGGGTGGAAGCGATTCCAACCAAAAGGGCAACAGACTCGGTGGTGATTGACTTTTTGGAAAATAACATCTTGTCCAGATTCGGGTGTCCCCGAAAGATTGTTACAGACAACGCTCAATCTTTCAAGTCCATGGATGTGATCGACTTCTGCCAGAAGTATAGTATCGTCCTTGGCCATTCCACGGCTTATTACCCTCAGGGAAACGGGCTGGCTGGATCATCTAATAAGATCCTAGTAAACGTGATAAAAAAGGTACTGAATGAAAACAAAAGGTCCTGGCATGTATGTTTGAAGCATGCATTATGGGAAAACCGCATCAGCACTAAGAGATCTATTGGCATTTCTCCATTTCACATGGTATATGGGACCGAGGCGGTTCTGCCCATAAACTTAGCATTGCCAGTAATGAAATTATGGAAAGATCAAAATGAAGAGCCCAATCATGTAACTAGAAGAATTAACCAATTGATTGAGGTACAACAGCTTAGAGTGGGGATCGATGAAAAAATGAAGAAATACCAGGATGATATGAAAGCATTGTTCGATCTCAAAGCAAAAGACAGGGATTTTCTCCCAGGTGACTTGGTGTTAAAATGGGATGCGAGAAGGGAAGAACCCGCAAAGCATGGAAAATTTGACCACCTTTGGTATGGAACATTCAAGGTCTCAGCTCCAGAAGGAAAGAATTCCTTTCTTCTGGAAAATATCGATGGGGAAGTTCTCAGCACCCCTGTCAATGGACGATATCTGAAACACTACATGACTTGACAATAGTCGGATAGAAAAATTGTTATATATGTATATATACACTTATAAATAAATAAAGTCATTATGAGTTGTTGTACATATTGATGTTTTTGTCCAAATATTTGTTTTCAATTTTGGGTTTTTCCTCTTAAATTTTCAACGCATTTTCAAATAAGACTTGTGTTTCTTTTTGAAGGTTTCCAGCCTCAGGCGAAGCTGACAGAGAAAATAATGTGCAGACCGGTGTGGATAACAGAACAACATAAATCAGGTGATACATAAGATAATTCGTAGTCCACAAGGAAATTGAAAGACAGAGGTAAGTTTTCTCGATACATATATCATGAAAGGTTGTTAAAAGCAATCTGAGGTAATGTTGTCCAAATTGCAATATAAAAAGTTGGATAACAGGATTATTTCTGGGACTCTGATCTTCAAACTAAACTTGAATGAACACGCTAAAATCAAAGGTAATCATGTCATAACTTTTTTCCCCGAATGCGTTCGAAGACTAGTCCAGAACTGTTGTGACCCTTCTTGATATTACCCCTTTTTTTTTCGATTGATCCTTGGTTTTCTGTCCATATTTGGGCCTGATGTTAGCAAGTCAATATCTTCCTGAGTGTTTTGAATGGGAGTCAAAGTTTTTTCGTTTTAAAAACCTTGAATATTTTTTATCATACCTAAATGAGAAAGCTGGTCCTTACAACTACTTAATCTCCTGCTAAGCTAAAGGACGTTTTTAGTGATCTTGACTTTTCTAGGTTTTTTTTTTTAAACAACGTCAAAAATAGCAAAGCTTGCTTGAACAGGATGTCCCTTAAAGTTTCATTCGTTCTCCCTTAAACCCCTATGGATTAAAGGTCTTGAAAAGTTCAAGGAAAGGTTGATACCGAGTAATCAAAATAAGTAGACAGACCTTTGGTAAAAATATTTTACAGATCTCAGCCCTGACATAAACTGATTGCTCCCATCTTCATGATTAAAGATAAAATATTAAGACAGGTGGTGAAAAGAAATTAAGAAATGATTGCCCCCACCTAGTCTATTAAGACGATGAAAGGAAATTCAGAAATGATTGCCCTCGTCTTAGCGTTTAAACGCATAAATTTTTCTGAAGTGGTGAAAAGAAATTTAGTAGAAAAGGGTCAGGCAACTTCATCGGGGTACTGAGCAGGCTCGCTGGCAGTGAAGCAATGTCTGGGAGATCTGTAAGGATGCTATACATAAACCATCAATATACTCCAGGAATCAACACTTTCTGGAAACCTGATCATTTCCCAAAATTCAGACGGGACTTCCCCATTTTAGATTATATAATATATCATTCTTTTCATGCAAGCTGAGAATAATAAGACCTGTTGAATTTCCTAGGATCGTTATGACTTCTTGAATCACTCCCCAAACTTAGTAGCAAGAAAGAGGAAATTGTGAAGGTGACTTCAGCTATATACGGAAAAAGCATTTGAGTTTGGAAAGCTTCTCGATTATCAAACGAAAGCTTCTTTCTCCCTTTTCTATCTTTTTCCTTGATTTTTCCTTGATTTTAGTTTATGACTCCATTTACCCAATTTTGGCACCTGGTCTACTGTTCTTCCCGCCTCACAGGGAAGCGAGATCCCTAGTTGGAGCCTATGTTGGAGCCGCCCCTGTTTTTTTTTTTTTTTTTCACCTCACACAATTTAGAACATTCTGATACTTGACATATAAAGTTGTTTTTCTTTCCCTTTTCCTTCCAAAGTCATGAAACTCTGAAAAAATCTTTTATTGCTTGAATAGTAATGCTTTGTCACTTACAAAGGGCCCGTTTTTCGCAAGTATATTTCTCCTTAGGATTTTTCAAGTTTCGTGATCTCGCAAGCCGAACACCTTATTTCTTGAATTCACAAGTCCCGAGTCACGAGAGTGCGAACTCGGCTTTAATTTTCATCCAAGGCAAGAATAGTATAATACCTTTAACCCTTGATTATGACATCCTCGGGGTTTCGCGCTTCGGCATTTCTCGACCCTAAATTTTTGTTTTCTCAATCCCGAGAGCCGAGAACGCGATATTTTTTAAAATAACCATAGTAAAAAACCAAGAGTAAACAACTAACCATAGTTAAACTTGGTTCTCGACACATTGGTTCTCGGCATATCGCCTCTCGGAATTTCCTTTCATAAAGTTAAAATATCCGAAACTCCGATTCGCGAAGTCGCGACATAATTTTATTGAGCCTTGATTATCACTGCATCGCAATGTCGCGACTCGGCATATCATTCTCCTGAAAACTTGTCTTCGAATTCCCGATTCACGACCCAGCAATTAAGTTAATCATATCATTAAGGATCCTATACATCATGTTTTATTGTTAATTAATGCCAAGATTGGAACTCGAAGTTTCGCGAGTCACAAAATCAAGACGTTAAAGGGAAATTCATGAGATCACGAAAAACGAAGAAAGTGCAAGTCATTAAGATTGGAAACTTTTTAAAATCAAACAGACTACGTCCCGCGCTTCAAGGTTGGCACACTCCACGAGGTGTTTATTCATTTACTCTCCATAACCCAAGTGCCTGTCAAGCCACCCAATTTTCATGACATTAATGAGAAATTAGGGTAAATCCACGATGAAAATAAGATCAGATTTTCTCAATTAATCAGGTTTTATTCGCGATTTGACAGACTGATGACAAAGTACATGGTTTTCAAAAGATATACGGGACTTTGTTTTATTTTTTAAAAAGAAAACATTTCTTATTCAGCGTACAGAGCAAGATTTATCCAAGTGAACTAGCCCCTATATGTATACACAGGTTTATTACAGAAGAACGAAAACACTAGCTTCAGCTATGGCACCAAGGAGAGGAGCTAAAGCAAATGTCGAAGCCGCTGCACAGGGTACAGACAATATCTCGGATACTTCGCCTCAGACGGGCGGCTCAGTATCTACCTGGTCTTCTATTACAAATATCCTGCAATCAGAGTTAGTAAACTGTTCGGATTCTCATGACTATAACTATGATATCGTGAAGGACGACATGAACACTAGATACAAGACAATTGTTCAGTCGAAAATGCACTTGGTAGCAACCAGGCCTCGGTTGCTTCCATATTTCGATATGATCCGATGGGCATTGGATCACGTCGACCTGCCTTCCAGAACTATTCTGAATGACAGACAGGACATCATTGGGACTTTTAGGCCCGAGCATATCCAGTCTATGTACAAGCTTCCAGCGACCTCTGAATACACATTTGTCAAAGAATTCTTCGCAAAATTCAAGGAGAAGGAGTGCGAGGAATTTGACAAGACTTTGCCAGGCTTGATAAAGGATTGGGTGTCTCATCCCTCCACCTTCAAGGTGAACAACGAAGGTGTGTATTCGATTTCTTCGCTGGAACCAAACTACAGGTATGTGGCCATGATGACTTGTCGGCTTTTCGGATCAGAGGACACCGCTCATTTTATCGTTCAGTGGGTACCCCTCATTTTTCGGGTAGCTGAAGGTTTCGCATTCAATTGGGCGAAAATTCTCTCTGATAATTTGTTCAACAGAATCATCGAGTACCGGGAGGAGAAGGCAGTCGAGAAGCCATCCAAATTCTACATGTCTGCGTATATCATGGACGCAATATGCTCCCTGACGCCTTTTCCTTTGATGAATTGGGCTTGGAGTCCATCCGAAGAAAAATCTTTGCATGAGTACCACGATAAACTGTGGGAAAATAATGCGAACGAGTTTATTTATGAAATTTTTAATTGGGTGATGGTGCCCCTGCATGTCACCATTTTTGGTCTTTTTCCACCCCGCATCTTGGATGCCATTGCTACGAATCTGATCCAGATTGAAGACTGGTACGTGGAAGAAGAATTCTCTTATTTCAGGGTATTCGGAGCTACTGTTCCCCCTCAAGCGCTCCCACAATTTATCCCCGATAAACTGGCATGTCGTGAAATTGCTCGGCAGACAGTAATCGGTGGCGTGAGCAAAGAACTAAAAGCATCAGCAAAGAAGGTATGGCCGTCTTTTCCTATCCGGCTTAATTCTTTTTCCTTGTTAGATTTTGGACATGCTAAAGCTGAGGCTGCAGCCTTAGAAGGCTTGAATTTGGCCTACATCGAATATAAAAGGCATGATCCATGGAGGGTTGTGAAACTCATTTGGGAAATTGCAGTTTAAAAAGGTTCAAGCACGAAAACTCACCCTTGGATGATGTTTTCCGAGGGGCCCAATCCTATTCGGAAGTACAATTCCGAATCGAATCCCTACCGGCTGAAGACAGAGATGATGTCTTAAGATTTCAGGCGAACGGGAAACGATGTCTCCCCGTGGTGCTAGAAGGCCTGGGACTTCCCAAAGATCAGGGAAAAGAGGCCGAAAGTTCCGAGGGGCAGACCTCTAATCCCAAGAAGCGTCAGGAAGGAGAGCAAGAAAGGAAGCCCGAAAAGGAAAAGAGCCCTGAACAGGAGAAATATCCTGAAACGGAAAAGGAGAGTGCAAGTCCTCCTAAGAAACTTCGTCCGGAGGTAGAAATAAAGGATACAAACCCACCAGGAACGTAGAATCTGGAGTCGGGAACAAAGACCTCTGACGCCCCGAAAGAACAAGATCCACTCGCCACACCAGAGAAGGGTGCAAAGAAGATTGGGCAGCCCATCACCTCCGTCAAACCCTTGCAATCGACACAGGGAAGCGTTGGCGAAGGATGGATATTTGATGAGGAGCTGAGGCCTATAAGGGCAGAAGAACTCCCTCCTAATGAATTCTTCTTTGACAAAAAGAGGAAAGCTGTGATAAAGCGAGAATTTTATCGAGAGGGAGAATCCACAGCTAAAAGATTCAAGGTAATGACCGATGGGAGAAATAAAAAGAGAGATGAATTTGCTATTGAAATCGCAGGAACGCTGGGAGCGTACGCAACAACAAATCAAGTCTCAGTCGCGGCGTTAAAAAATCAGCTTAAAGAAAAGAATCGGTTAATCAAGACTCTTGAAGCTTGAATAGCTTCAGCTGCCAAAGATGCCAAAAGTCAAGCGAGTGGAGCAATAGAGCTAGCCCAATTGGCTGATAGGAAATAAATCGAGTTCCTCAAGATTAAGCTGGAGAAGGAAAATTCAGTCATCCGAGATGGTCGGGTACAATTCGACCGCCAGGGGGATACAATCGCGCAATTATAGGCTTAATTAGGGGTCACGGAAAGCAAGGTGATTGACGTCGAGATTGTCAAATCTCGAGCAATCGACATTCGGGGCAGGGTCTCTTCTGCTCAACGGAGCCTACTAAACAAAATTGGGGAGTTTCGACAGGATTGCTTGTTGATGAATCAGATTTCTGAGAATCTTATTGTTAAGGAAAGAAGTGCAGAAGCCGCTTGAGTCGTCTTCCAGGAAGCAGTGTTAGCTACCAATAACAGGTTTTTGGTGGGAACCCGTGGGCTTTCCATTGCCGAGCAGATGAGAGGTAATATTTTGTTAAAGAAATGGGAGCATGATATTGCTTTGAGCAAGGAGAAGGCACAAAAAGTAACGAATTCTCTCGAAGGAACCTTCAAAAACATAAACACTGAACTATTAGGGATAAAGAATGGAGGAGACACAGAAACACTGAGGCAAATAAATATGGAGCAGATCTCCCTGAACGTAAAGGAGAAAAATGAGAGAAATTTGGTAGAAATCTCTAAAATGGACAGGGCAGGGATGGCTCAAATTGATGAACATCTAATTCAACCCAGCACACAACTAAGCACCCTTGATATTGTTGATGCATATATAGGAAATCAACTTCCGCAATTAGCTCGAGACTACTACTTTGTTGAAGCCAGTTGTCAGGCAGAACCGTCACAGCTCATGTCTCAATTCCTGGACAAATGTAGGATATGCATTGAATCTATGCAGAGACAAGCACCTGCCGCACTTTGAAAATGGAGTTGAAGAGATGGAGCGGTTTCACTCCTAACAGCTGCCAAACAGGACCACCACAGCTTGTATCTAATTTTACGGACAAGTGTATCATATGGGCCGACTCATGTAAAGAAAGCACCTGGCACCCTTTTGTATAAATAGAACAGAGAAAGAAGAACACAAGGCTGGACTTTTTTGGTATCCATTGTAACAGAATTCTCCTATGAAGGAAGTTAATACGAAGCAAATTCAAGATTCCCGATTCTGTCCCGACTGTATCTCAAGTTTGTTTTGTCATGTTATTTGTTTCTTTTCATTTTCCTCTACACAGTTAATTTGTTTTGTTATGTTCTTCGTTTCTTTTCATTTTGCTCTACATAACTGAGAGGTATCACTATAACTTAGTACCACCACTACTATAATGAAGCAAGTTCATATTACAGTAGTTGTCCCTTGTCTTTCCTCTGCACCGGCTATCAGCAAGTGCAAGACCAAGCTATAGTTACAGGATTTTGTGTTTACTTGCACCATGCACCATTTCAATTATGTTTATGTCAATTTCTTTTTCCATATATGCGTGAGTTTTTATCTATAAGGATTTTACGTTACTAGTATCAGACGTTCTTCTCTCATTTCACATCTTTTACGAAAATCATACAGTTACAGAAAAGGGCCTTTCGTTTGTAGTCCCATTTCGTTCTTCATACGAAGATTTCTCTTATCTTCGACCAAATCGAATCATCCATTAAAATATTTGTTAAATCACTTCCATATCCTTACTGTTCCTCAATGACTGTACCCACGGTAACTCAACCCAATATTCAAATCGGGATATTAGATCAAACTAATATTGCGTTAAGTCTTTTCAGCACGACCTTTAGAACTGCTAATACCCGGGAAGAATTAGAACGTTCATGGGTGGCCATTGAATGAGATATCGCAATCCAGGAACAGTTGGAAGCTAGACATTTAGAACGTAGAAATCTCCCTTAGTTTCCCATACCAAATGAGACTTTATTATCGTATACATATTTTATCTCTTTTCGGATACCTTGACACTGTACTTTAAGCATTAGTACAGACTTAGGAACAACAACATGGAAGAGTGTAATGAAAATATTAACATAGCCTTGTAAAATCGATAGGTTGATCATCAATCTTGAATGGTAGATATTGAAGGTAAGATAAACAAAAAAATTGTATCTATTTTAAATGACCCTGGTGAAAGTTTAAATTATGTTTCCCTTGTGGTAGTATAAGTTTGTAAATTGAATGAAAATAAACATAAGAAGTCTTGGTTAGTACAACTAGCTACTAGTACGAAATGAAAGGTTGTAGAGTTGGTGAAAGAATGCTTAGTAACTATGGACGGTATTGAGACTAAAATAGATCTGAATCTATTACATTTGATTTCCTATTATTTAATCATTGACATGGAATGGCTTGAAAAATATGTAATTGTTGTAAATTTCAAAAACAAAACTTTTGATTGTTTAGATGAACTTAAGAAAAGAAAAACCATCAAGGGTATACCTCGTAGTGTTTCGCTAATAAAAGGTTGGGAAATTTACATTGTACATATAAATGAAAATCAAGACAAACTAGTTAAAAATATGTTGACTGACGATCCTATATTACGGGAGTTTCCATATTTATTTCCAGACAAAATACTAGGACTACCTCCTAGAAGGGACAGACTGTACAATAGATCTATTTTCTAAAGAACCCTACATGATGAGTGTTCCTGAGATGACATAATTAAAAGTGCAAGTACAAGAGATATTGGATAAACATTATATCAAATCGAGTGTTTCTCCATGGGGACCAACAGTTCTATTTGTGAAAAAGAAGGATGGAACCTTTAGCTTGTGATGTAGACCTCCTGCCCTTAGACCAAGATCCACGTAGGATCTTGTCTAGACCACAGAAACAGTTAACAAAACCTCTTGTTTAATCCCACATAAGATTTTGGTTTTCGCAAGTTGGGGCGCTTCGAACACTATGCCATGGCTCTTGGAAATAGCTGAAACGTGAAATTTTGAATGGGCTTATGGTGTAAGCCCCCTCTCCAAAATGACCACAACCAAGCCTAGGCACAGGATCCTTTTTCGACTCACGATTCGCGAGTTGGAGCACCACCCCTTGTACATGCTCCTTGCAAATCCCCAACTCTAAAATCTAGCTTTTGACGAGATCCAATGGTTGTATGCCTCCGTTGATCTGACGGCCCATGATGTATTGGGATTTTGCAAATTGGCGATCCAAGACACTTGACCCCAAACCTCTTGTCACTCCATTCCCCAAACTCCGATACGTGAGTTCTCATGCGAGATCAACGACCCAAGTTGATCCGGATCTAGCGGTCACTATCACTCTAGAGCTTAAGGGTGTTGAAAAGACACTCAGTCTAAATATCTTCATTGTTCTAAGAGATCCAACGGTTCATAGGATTTTAGCACTTCCTACTGAAGCAATTCAACCATCTGATTCAAATTCTCAAGGACTTCTAGCCAGAAGAATTGGCGTCCTTCCCTCTTGAAATTGATTCATGTGAAACAATTCAACCTCTGTCTCCCTTTGGAACAATTCACAGGTTCTAACCCTACTGAGCTTTCACTTGCAAACTCAAGGCCTCCAAAAAGAGTCCCTGCAGACACTCCTTGTGGCAGTTTTCAAATAACCTCTAGTTATTTTATATCTTCAACTCTGTGCACTCCTTGCGACATTAGTTCATCAATTTCTCTCTTGGATTTGGTAAAATCCAAGACTTCACCCAGCTTGCGCAGACCTTGGATGACTCTATGCTCTACTAACACTCTTTCCTATAAAGACAAAGTTTGAATCTCTTTTGAGATTTCTGAGGTAAAACTCAGAGTCTGATCGATGCACTCCTTGCGGACCCTTCATTGCACTCTTTCTAGGTGTTCTCAGAAAGAGAAACAACTAAAACTCATTCTCCCCTTATCTAGAATTTAAATATTGCACATAGAATCCTAGAACATACACACACAGATTTTCATTTGAAATAAAATGTGCACAAATAATGTAAACAAGCCACAACATATCGTTCAATAGGCGATTCCAACAGCCATAAAAAACACAAATATTGGAATCAAATCTTTTCTTTCATTAATTCCAATGCTCTCATGCATGGTAAAAAAATACAGCTAAAATGCATGAAAAAATTCTATGTTATCCTCTTCATCTCTACAACTTATGAAATCTTAATCATAATGTTACAAATGATCAAAGGGTCAAGGGTGTATATCATCCATTTTCCCTCCTACCTCCTACACTCCTAAAACTACCTAATCTATTATTTAAATCTGCCTAATTTACATTCATTAGGCATAAATGCCTCTACATTCGATAGATAAGAGCAACGCTCAAGATCTATTTACAATATCCAAAACAAAAAGGTAAGCATGCTTCCATAGCTATTACATTAATGTCCATTCATTAGTCTTCAAAACATTTCAAAATGTGCATTGGCTCTTTTCCAGCTGTCTCCTTTGGTTAGGCATGTTTCGTTGGCTTTACATGATGCTCTTGCATCATACTCCCTCGATTGAAAATTTTCATGAACTCCTGTTCATGAGTTCCTTCACTGCTCATCCATTCTTTTTAATTGTTGTTTCATCCTCCCAACTGGCATCTTCAACTGGATGTCCTTTCCATTTGACCAAGTATTGAAAATACTCTTTTCTCCTGGTCTTTCTGCTAATCCGCTTGTCAATTATGTTTTCCATCTGTGGCGTTTCAACTACAAGAATTTGTTTTGTCCATTGAATATTTTCTTGTTTGTCTTCTTCTCCTTCTTCTTCAGCTCTGTAAGGGTACAAATCCATGACATTGAATATCGGTGAGATTCCGACCCCATCGGGTAATTCAATCTCATATGCGTTTGTCCCAAATTTCCTTATGACCTTGCACGATCCAATATTTTTCATCTTCAACTTGTTGTATGTTCCCCTTTGGAACCTCTCCTTCCTCAAATGTGAAAGAATCAAATCACCAACTTCGAATTGAAGTTATCACATGTGTTGATCTTCTCTACGCTTGTACTCTTGACTTGAACTCTGCAATCGCTCCTTAATTCTACTGTGAATCTCCTTCATTCCTTCTGCAAAGTCCTTTGCGCTATCACTCTTGAATTCAGTTTGTTCTGAATATTTAAATTCAAAAACTCCCCTTGGCTGTATTCCATATACACTCTGGAATGGACTCTGCCCTATGCTTATATTGAGTGAATTATTGTAAGCAAATTTTGATTGTGGTAGAATGTGATCGCATTAATTGTGGTGTTTAGTCACTAATCTCCTTAACAAATCTCCCAACCTATTGTTCATGACCTATGTATGTCCATCCATCCGAGGATGATATGCTGAGATAAAAGACAAATTTGTTCCCAACTTCTTCCATAATGTTCTCCAAAAATGTCCTACAAACTTGGTATCTCGATCAGAAACAATACTCCTTGGCAAGCCGTGAAGTCTGATGACTTCCTTGAAAAACAGGTTCGCAATATGAGTTGCGTCACTCGTCTTTTGGCATGGTATGAAATGTGAAATCTTTGAAAATATGTCTACCACTACAAATATTGAATCATATCCCCTTTGTGTCCTTGGCAATCCCAATATGAAATCCATGCTCACAACATCCCACGGCCTTTCCAGTATGGGTAATGGTTTGTATAACCCTATGTTCTACCTTTTTTCTTTTCTGTGCTGACAAATTCTACACCTGTCCACAAATTTATTCACATCTGTCCTCATCCCTAGCATGAAATATGATCCATTCAACTTTGATAACGTTTTGTAATGACTGAAGTGTCCGACCAATCCTTCGTTGTGCTTTTCCTTTAGCAAATTCTCCCTCATGGAGCATTTTGGAGCACATAGTTGATTTCCCCTAAACAATAATCCATCCTGGATCATATATTTAGCCCATTGACTTTTGTCCCTGAGAATTGGATTCTAAGACAGCTCATATGCCTCTTTGAAGTCTAGATCCTCCTTCTACATTTATTTGAGGTTATCAAAACCCAAAGTCTTGACTCTGAATTCCTGCATAAGAAAACATTTCCTTCTCAAAGTGTCAACAACTTTGTTAGTAGTTCCAGAAATATGTTTGATCAAAAAAGTAAAATTATGCATGTATTCAACCCATTTAGCATGTTTTCGGTTCAACTTCTCGTGTCGAGTCACGAATTGAAAAGCGTGATTATCATTGTACAAAACGAACTCTTTGGGAACCAAATAGTGACTCCATTTCTTCAACGGTTGTATGACTGCATAGAATTCTTTGTCATACGTGGAGTACTTGATCTTTGCTTCATTGAGTTTTTCACTGAAATACACGATCGTCCTGTTGTCTTGGCTCAATACCGCTCCAATGGAAAATCCACTCGCGTCACACCTGACTTGGAATGTCTTACTAAAATCTGGAAAAACCAAAATTGGTTGCTCAGTGATATTCTTCTTCAGCAGGTTGAATGTCTTCTCTTCTTCCTCCATCCAATGAAAATATTTATGTCTTTTCTTCACCGTATCCATCATCGGTGCGCTAATTCCATTAAATTTTCAGATGAATTTCCTGTAGAATCTAGCCAAACCATGGAAGTTTCGAACTTCAAACACACTCTTCGGTGATGGCCAATCCTTAATCACATTTATCTTTTCCAAATCCATTTTCAATTCATTTGCAGAGATAACAAAACCCAAATAAATGAGTTATGTCCTCATAAATGATGATTTCTTCATATTGATAAGCAATTTCTCTTGCTATAACCTCCTCATCATTGTAGCTAAATGATTTAAATGTTCTTCTTCAGTTTTGATGAAAATTAATATATCATCAAGATATACAATGACGAATTTCCAAATGAAATCCTTCAGGACTTAGTTCATCAACCTCATGAAAGTACTGGGTGCATTCGTCAAGCCAAATGCCATGACAGGCCATTCATATAGCCCTTAATTTGTTTTGAATGATGTCTTCCATTCATCACCTTCTCTCATTCTAATCTGATGATATCTGCTTTTCAAATCAATCTTTGAAAAAAAAAATTGCTCCACTCAAGCAGTCCATCAAGTCATCCATCCTTGGAAATGGGAACCTCTATCTTATGGTAATTTTGTTAATTTCCCTTGAGTCTATAAACATTCTCCAGCCACCATCCTTTCTTGGGCTGAGCATTGTTGGAACATCACATGGACTCAAGCTCTCTAGAATCAATCCTTTGTCCATTAAGTCCTAGACCTGTCTTTTAACTTATTCATTCTCCTATGGTGTCAACCTGTACGCTTATTTGTTCGACAAACTGGCTCCAGGTATAATATTGATATGATGGCTTATACTCCTGATAGGTGGCAATGAACAAGGTAGTTCATCCACTACTATATCAGCAAATTCTTCCAGCAACTCCTAGATTTCTTCTGGTAAATCATCTGTCCTAGTGTTGTTCAAAACAATTATGGGATTCCTAACCACAATGAATTGTGTGTCTTCCTTCTTCTTGACTTCCTTAATAATTTCCTTCCCACTCATGAGAAGTACAGTGTTTCTCATCTCTATTTTCACCTCTTCATTCTTAATTGATAGCAACATGTGCATCCTATCGCTTTTCTCCAGAGTGTATGTGTTATTTCTCCCATCATGCACCACATTTATGTTATATTTCAATGGTCTACCCAGCAATAGATGACAAACATCCATGGGAATGACATCACATAATATCTCATATTTATATCCTCTTATTTTAAATTCAACTAAACATTGTTTAGTGACATTTACCTGATGTCCTTTTTGTAGCCACGAAACTTTGTATGGGCTTGGATGCACAACAGTCTCCAGCTCCATATTTTCTACCATTACTGTAGATACAAGATTATTTGTGCTACCATTGTCTACTATGACCTTGCATACCCTATCTTTGGTTTTGCAAGAAGTCTAAAACACACTGTTTCTTTGGGATGGGTTCTCTGGCTCCTTCTCTGGTTTCAAAAGAACTTTCCTCATCATCAAAGATCTTCCACCCTCAACGTCCTTTGCCTCAACATTTCATCCTTGAGCTTCGAAAATGTGAGTTTCACCACCATCTTTCTTCCTATCTGGACACTCATAAGATTTATGTATGATTTTCCCATAGACAAAGCATTTCATTTCACTTCCTCTTCCTCTTCCTCTTCCTCTGGGTCGAGGAAAAGTATTTCTATCTACATACTGCCTCCCCTATGAGATTCCTCCTCTCTCAAATTGAGTTTGAGGTTTATTCCCATATTCTTTAGGTTTTTGAGTTATGTCCTGGGAAATTGTCTTGCCTCTGCTTTGACTTATGCTCATCTCATCCTAAATGTCATATCATAGACCATTCATATACCTGGCAACTTTCTCATCATCGCTTTCCCGAAGACCTACTTTGATGTTTATCCTATAGAACTCTTCAGTGTATTCTTTTACTGACATAATCTTTTGTCTCAAATTTTGCATCCTCCGAAACAAATTCATTTGATAATCCCTAGGTATAAAATTGGCTTTCATTTTTGCAACCATTCTATCCCAGCGTTTGATTTTCTACTTTCCCTTGCAATGTCTATCAGCCTGCAGTTCATCCCACCACAGTGTTGCATGCCCTTTAAGTCTTGTAACGACATTTTTGATTTTCTTGTCTTCCTTGACATCCTCATAGTGGAAGTATTTGTCTAGAGCTCTAATCCAGTCTAGAAACTCTTCAAAACCCAAGTTTCCTTCGTACATTGGAAGGTCCATTTTTTCCCTAGCACCTATCCTAGAAACAACCTTGAATAAGCATTCTTCTACAACATCTTCGACTGCAACTTGTTCTCCTTCATTTTGATCTTCATTTTCACTTTCATCTTTCCTGATATCCCCATCATCAATTGTGTGCCTCTGTGTTGTCTCCATAGCATCAAGCCTGGCACGTAATTAACACATTTCTCTTTCCACTACTGGATCAGACATTTCCCTTTCTCTCCTTCTTGACAGCATGGCTATAAAATTCCTCTTTTCTCTCTGCTACAGAAATCAAAGAACTTGTTCTCAGCTCTGATACCACAACTGATGTAGACCTCCTACCCTCAGGCCAAGATCTGCACAGGATCTTCTCTAGACCATGGCAAGGGTTAACAAAACCCCTTGTTTAATCCCACACATGATTTTGATTTTCGCAAGTTGGGGTGCTTCAAACACTATGTCGTGTCTCTTGGAAATAGCCAAAACATGAAATTTTGAATGGGCTTATGGTGTAATCCCCCTCTCCAACGAGACCAGAACCAAGCCTAGGCACAAGTGCCTTTTGCGACTTGGAGAACCACCCCTTATACACCATCCTTGTGAATCCCTGACTCTGAAATCCATCCTTTGACGAGATCCAACGGTTGTATGCCTCCCTTGATCTGACGGCCCACAACGTATCAGGATTTCACAAATCAGTAATCCAAGACACTTGACCCCAAACCTCTTCTCACTCCATTCCCTGAACTCTAATACACAAGTTCACATGCGATATCAATGACCCATGTTGATCCAGATCTAACGGTCACTATCCCTGTAGAGATTAAGGGTGTTGAAAAGACACTCAGTCTAAATATCTTCATTGTTCTAAGAGATCCAACGGTTCACGGGATTTCAAAACTTCCTCCTGAAGCGATTCAACCGTCCAATTCAACTTCTCAAGGACTTCTAGCCAGATGAATTGGCATCATTCCCTCCTGAACTTGATTCTTGCAAAACAATTCAACCTCCGTCTCCCTTTGGAACAATTCATAGGTTCTAACACTCCTGAGCTTTCACTTGCAAACTCAAGGCCTCCAAAAAGAGTCCCTGCACGCACTCCTTATGACAGTTTTCAAATAACCTCTGGTTATTTTAGATATTTGACTATGTGCACTCCTTGGGATAGTAGTCCCTCAATTTCTCTCTTGGATTTGGTAAAATCCAAGACTTCACCCAGCCTGCGCAAACCTTGTATGGCTCTATGCTCTGCTAACACTCTTGCCTATAAAGACAAAGTTTGAATCTCTTTTGAGAGTTCTAAGGTAAAACTCAGAGTCTGATCGATGCACTCCTTGCAGACCCTCCACTGCACTCTTTGCAGGAATTCTCAGAATGAGAAACAATTAAAACTCATTCTCCCCTTATCTAGAATTCTAAAATTCCACATACAATCCTAGAACATACACACATAGATTTTCATTTGAAATAAAATGTGCAAAAATAATGAAAACAAGCCACAACATATCGATCAATAGGCAATTCCAACAGCCATAACAAACACAAAGATTGGAATCAAATCTTTTCTTTCATTAATTTCAGTGTTCTCATACATGGTAAACAACTACAGCTATAATGCATGAAACAATTCTTTGTTCTCCTCTGCAGCTCTACAACTTATGAAATTTGAATCATAATGTTACAAATAATCAAAGGGTCAAGGGTGTCTATCATCTATTTTCCCTTCTACCTCCTATGCTCCTAAACTGTCTAATATATTATTTAAATCTACCTACTTTACATTCATTATGCATAAATGCCTCTACATTCGAAAAATGAGACCAACGCTCAAGATCTGTTTACAATCTCCAAAACACACACATAAGTACGCTTCCCTAGCTATTACATTAATGTCCATTCATTAATCTTCAAAACATTTCAAAATGTTTGTTGGTGCTTTTCCAACTGTTTCCTTTGGTTAGGCATGCGTCTTTGGATTTATACGATGCTCCTGGTGTATTGATTATCGACATGTGAATATAATTAAAATCAATAATAAGTATCATCTACCATGTATCAACGACTTGTTTGATCAAGTTCGGTAAGCTAAAATCTTTTCCAAGATATATCGAAGGTGAGGCTACCATCGAGTCAGAATTAAATATCAAGACATTCATAATATTTCTTTTAGAACTAGGCACATACACTATGAGGCATGCAATTTTATCCTTATATGCTTGAGGCAGGAAACTCATAAACCACTATACCTTTTAATTTTCCTCTCTAAGATAAGGTACATATCTCATCAGGGTTACAAACATGATAACAAAATATTCAATTATCATTTGTCCTACCTTAAAGTCATGAAGTTACTTAGTTTTTTCATCAAAATATATTTTTGTAAAGTATTTATGTTTGAAGTAATTTTTAAATACTTTCCATGTTTAGAATCCAACCTTTTATTGCTTCTTCAAACTCATCATCAAAACTTAGCAGTATAATATTTTTGAATTCACCAAATAATTCTTTACTATGCCACTTTTTTTTCTTGGTTTTTTGTTTTCTCTTCTATAGGGTGTTGTTTTCAAAACTATTTTCTCTACTTTCCTCAGTCAATAACTCAGTTTTATCACTAAATATTGGGCGTTCCTTTTGATTATGAGATTATTCAATGGAGACTTCTTTCTTAGTGTTGTTGGAGGTCTGTCCCACATTCTTATTATGTTCTATCTCTGTCATGTTCTTAAGTAGGATATCATTTAAGTCCTCTTTCTAATTACTAGTCTTCAATAACGTTTAGTTATATGCTTTAATAATATGAAATTACTCTTTTATGTCGCTCATAGTTTGAAGAAATCATAGAGAGTTATCTTGAGATTGTTCACTATTCAATTCTTCATTTGCTATTGTTTTTCCAGTTTTTTCAACCACAATGTCTCATTGTTTTTTCTGATAAGTGAAAATATATTCATTGTTAATATTTTTTTTTAACAAATCTTCATTAGTTTCATNAAAAGTAAAATTATGCATGTATTCAACCCATTTAGCATGTTTTCGGTTCAACTTCTCGTGTCGAGTCACGAATTGAAAAGCGTGATTATCATTGTACAAAACGAACTCTTTGGGAACCAAATAGTGACTCCATTTCTTCAACGGTTGTATGACTGCATAGAATTCTTTGTCATACGTGGAGTACTTGATCTTTGCTTCATTGAGTTTTTCACTGAAATACACGATCGTCCTGTTGTCTTGGCTCAATACCGCTCCAATGGAAAATCCACTCGCGTCACACCTGACTTGGAATGTCTTACTAAAATCTGGAAAAACCAAAATTGGTTGCTCAGTGATATTCTTCTTCAGCAGGTTGAATGTCTTCTCTTCTTCCTCCATCCAATGAAAATATTTATGTCTTTTCTTCACCGTATCCATCATCGGTGCGCTAATTCCATTAAATTTTCAGATGAATTTCCTGTAGAATCTAGCCAAACCATGGAAGTTTCGAACTTCAAACACACTCTTCGGTGATGGCCAATCCTTAATCACATTTATCTTTTCCAAATCCATTTTCAATTCATTTGCAGAGATAACAAAACCCAAATAAATGAGTTATGTCCTCATAAATGATGATTTCTTCATATTGATAAGCAATTTCTCTTGCTATAACCTCCTCATCATTGTAGCTAAATGATTTAAATGTTCTTCTTCAGTTTTGATGAAAATTAATATATCATCAAGATATACAATGACGAATTTCCAAATGAAATCCTTCAGGACTTAGTTCATCAACCTCATGAAAGTACTGGGTGCATTCGTCAAGCCAAATGCCATGACAGGCCATTCATATAGCCCTTAATTTGTTTTGAATGATGTCTTCCATTCATCACCTTCTCTCATTCTAATCTGATGATATCTGCTTTTCAAATCAATCTTTGAAAAAAAAAATTGCTCCACTCAAGCAGTCCATCAAGTCATCCATCCTTGGAAATGGGAACCTCTATCTTATGGTAATTTTGTTAATTTCCCTTGAGTCTATAAACATTCTCCAGCCACCATCCTTTCTTGGGCTGAGCATTGTTGGAACATCACATGGACTCAAGCTCTCTAGAATCAATCCTTTGTCCATTAAGTCCTAGACCTGTCTTTTAACTTATTCATTCTCCTATGGTGTCAACCTGTACGCTTATTTGTTCGACAAACTGGCTCCAGGTATAATATTGATATGATGGCTTATACTCCTGATAGGTGGCAATGAACAAGGTAGTTCATCCACTACTATATCAGCAAATTCTTCCAGCAACTCCTAGATTTCTTCTGGTAAATCATCTGTCCTAGTGTTGTTCAAAACAATTATGGGATTCCTAACCACAATGAATTGTGTGTCTTCCTTCTTCTTGACTTCCTTAATAATTTCCTTCCCACTCATGAGAAGTACAGTGTTTCTCATCTCTATTTTCACCTCTTCATTCTTAATTGATAGCAACATGTGCATCCTATCGCTTTTCTCCAGAGTGTATGTGTTATTTCTCCCATCATGCACCACATTTATGTTATATTTCAATGGTCTACCCAGCAATAGATGACAAACATCCATGGGAATGACATCACATAATATCTCATATTTATATCCTCTTATTTTAAATTCAACTAAACATTGTTTAGTGACATTTACCTGATGTCCTTTTTGTAGCCACGAAACTTTGTATGGGCTTGGATGCACAACAGTCTCCAGCTCCATATTTTCTACCATTACTGTAGATACAAGATTATTTGTGCTACCATTGTCTACTATGACCTTGCATACCCTATCTTTGGTTTTGCAAGAAGTCTAAAACACACTGTTTCTTTGGGATGGGTTCTCTGGCTCCTTCTCTGGTTTCAAAAGAACTTTCCTCATCATCAAAGATCTTCCACCCTCAACGTCCTTTGCCTCAACATTTCATCCTTGAGCTTCGAAAATGTGAGTTTCACCACCATCTTTCTTCCTATCTGGACACTCATAAGATTTATGTATGATTTTCCCATAGACAAAGCATTTCATTTCACTTCCTCTTCCTCTTCCTCTTCCTCTGGGTCGAGGAAAAGTATTTCTATCTACATACTGCCTCCCCTATGAGATTCCTCCTCTCTCAAATTGAGTTTGAGGTTTATTCCCATATTCTTTAGGTTTTTGAGTTATGTCCTGGGAAATTGTCTTGCCTCTGCTTTGACTTATGCTCATCTCATCCTAAATGTCATATCATAGACCATTCATATACCTGGCAACTTTCTCATCATCGCTTTCCCGAAGACCTACTTTGATGTTTATCCTATAGAACTCTTCAGTGTATTCTTTTACTGACATAATCTTTTGTCTCAAATTTTGCATCCTCCGAAACAAATTCATTTGATAATCCCTAGGTATAAAATTGGCTTTCATTTTTGCAACCATTCTATCCCAGCGTTTGATTTTCTACTTTCCCTTGCAATGTCTATCAGCCTGCAGTTCATCCCACCACAGTGTTGCATGCCCTTTAAGTCTTGTAACGACATTTTTGATTTTCTTGTCTTCCTTGACATCCTCATAGTGGAAGTATTTGTCTAGAGCTCTAATCCAGTCTAGAAACTCTTCAAAACCCAAGTTTCCTTCGTACATTGGAAGGTCCATTTTTTCCCTAGCACCTATCCTAGAAACAACCTTGAATAAGCATTCTTCTACAACATCTTCGACTGCAACTTGTTCTCCTTCATTTTGATCTTCATTTTCACTTTCATCTTTCCTGATATCCCCATCATCAATTGTGTGCCTCTGTGTTGTCTCCATAGCATCAAGCCTGGCACGTAATTAACACATTTCTCTTTCCACTACTGGATCAGACATTTCCCTTTCTCTCCTTCTTGACAGCATGGCTATAAAATTCCTCTTTTCTCTCTGCTACAGAAATCAAAGAACTTGTTCTCAGCTCTGATACCACAACTGATGTAGACCTCCTACCCTCAGGCCAAGATCTGCACAGGATCTTCTCTAGACCATGGCAAGGGTTAACAAAACCCCTTGTTTAATCCCACACATGATTTTGATTTTCGCAAGTTGGGGTGCTTCAAACACTATGTCGTGTCTCTTGGAAATAGCCAAAACATGAAATTTTGAATGGGCTTATGGTGTAATCCCCCTCTCCAACGAGACCAGAACCAAGCCTAGGCACAAGTGCCTTTTGCGACTTGGAGAACCACCCCTTATACACCATCCTTGTGAATCCCTGACTCTGAAATCCATCCTTTGACGAGATCCAACGGTTGTATGCCTCCCTTGATCTGACGGCCCACAACGTATCAGGATTTCACAAATCAGTAATCCAAGACACTTGACCCCAAACCTCTTCTCACTCCATTCCCTGAACTCTAATACACAAGTTCACATGCGATATCAATGACCCATGTTGATCCAGATCTAACGGTCACTATCCCTGTAGAGATTAAGGGTGTTGAAAAGACACTCAGTCTAAATATCTTCATTGTTCTAAGAGATCCAACGGTTCACGGGATTTCAAAACTTCCTCCTGAAGCGATTCAACCGTCCAATTCAACTTCTCAAGGACTTCTAGCCAGATGAATTGGCATCATTCCCTCCTGAACTTGATTCTTGCAAAACAATTCAACCTCCGTCTCCCTTTGGAACAATTCATAGGTTCTAACACTCCTGAGCTTTCACTTGCAAACTCAAGGCCTCCAAAAAGAGTCCCTGCACGCACTCCTTATGACAGTTTTCAAATAACCTCTGGTTATTTTAGATATTTGACTATGTGCACTCCTTGGGATAGTAGTCCCTCAATTTCTCTCTTGGATTTGGTAAAATCCAAGACTTCACCCAGCCTGCGCAAACCTTGTATGGCTCTATGCTCTGCTAACACTCTTGCCTATAAAGACAAAGTTTGAATCTCTTTTGAGAGTTCTAAGGTAAAACTCAGAGTCTGATCGATGCACTCCTTGCAGACCCTCCACTGCACTCTTTGCAGGAATTCTCAGAATGAGAAACAATTAAAACTCATTCTCCCCTTATCTAGAATTCTAAAATTCCACATACAATCCTAGAACATACACACATAGATTTTCATTTGAAATAAAATGTGCAAAAATAATGAAAACAAGCCACAACATATCGATCAATAGGCAATTCCAACAGCCATAACAAACACAAAGATTGGAATCAAATCTTTTCTTTCATTAATTTCAGTGTTCTCATACATGGTAAACAACTACAGCTATAATGCATGAAACAATTCTTTGTTCTCCTCTGCAGCTCTACAACTTATGAAATTTGAATCATAATGTTACAAATAATCAAAGGGTCAAGGGTGTCTATCATCTATTTTCCCTTCTACCTCCTATGCTCCTAAACTGTCTAATATATTATTTAAATCTACCTACTTTACATTCATTATGCATAAATGCCTCTACATTCGAAAAATGAGACCAACGCTCAAGATCTGTTTACAATCTCCAAAACACACACATAAGTACGCTTCCCTAGCTATTACATTAATGTCCATTCATTAATCTTCAAAACATTTCAAAATGTTTGTTGGTGCTTTTCCAACTGTTTCCTTTGGTTAGGCATGCGTCTTTGGATTTATACGATGCTCCTGGTGTATTGATTATCGACATGTGAATATAATTAAAATCAATAATAAGTATCATCTACCATGTATCAACGACTTGTTTGATCAAGTTCGGTAAGCTAAAATCTTTTCCAAGATATATCGAAGGTGAGGCTACCATCGAGTCAGAATTAAATATCAAGACATTCATAATATTTCTTTTAGAACTAGGCACATACACTATGAGGCATGCAATTTTATCCTTATATGCTTGAGGCAGGAAACTCATAAACCACTATACCTTTTAATTTTCCTCTCTAAGATAAGGTACATATCTCATCAGGGTTACAAACATGATAACAAAATATTCAATTATCATTTGTCCTACCTTAAAGTCATGAAGTTACTTAGTTTTTTCATCAAAATATATTTTTGTAAAGTATTTATGTTTGAAGTAATTTTTAAATACTTTCTATGTTTAGAATCCAAGCTTTTATTGCTTCTTCAAACTCATCATCAAAACTTAGCAGTATAATATTTTTGAATTCACCAAATAATTCTTTACTATGCCACTTTTTTTTCTTGTTTTTTTGTTTTCTCTTCTATAGGGTGTTGTTTTCAAAACTATTTTCTCTACTTTCCTTAGTCAATAACTCAGTTTTATCACTAAATATTGGGCGTTCCTTTTGATTATGAGATTATTCAATGGAGACTTCTTTCTTAGTGTTGTTGGAGGTCTGTCCCACATTCTTAATATGTTCTATCTCTGTCATGTTCTTAAGTAGGATATCATTTAAGTCCTCTTTCTAATTACTAGTCTTCAATAACGTTTAGTTATATGCTTTAATAATATGAAATTATTCTTTTATGTCGCTCATAGTTTGAAGAAATCATAGAGAGTTATCTTGAGATTGTTCACTATTCAATTCTTCATTTTCTATTGTTTTTCCAGTTTTTTCAACCACAATGTCTCATTGTTTTTTCTGATAAGTGAAAATATATTCATTGTTAATATTTTTTTTTAACAAATCTGCATTAGTTTCATAATATAATATAATTATAATCACAACAATTTCTATTCATTTTGAGCCCATAATTCCATAGTTTCTAAACCATGCTCTCATACCATTTGTAAAATCCTTCAATACAATTTTTTTTAAAGAATAACGATTATTATCAAATAAAAGTTAATAAATTATTATTATTATTATTAAATTATAATAATAATGATTATTATTATTAAATTACATTAAGAATCATACTTCTATTTAATTAAGTTATATTTATTTTCACTATGACACGTTAAAGTAGAAAATTATCCAACATCATTTCTCGATGTGTCAATTTTCTCTTTCAATCATTGTTTCATCACATATATTAATTTTTTTAGTAAATCAAGGATGAGTTATCATGTTACTATCCAGAGGGGTGTAGGGTATGTATACCTTCGTAGACTTTACCAGTCAAATCACTTGGGGGTCTCATACACCAATTTGGTGTGATGGCTTGGTCGTGACCTTAAAAATAGATTATTATTATTATTAGCATTGTGATCTTTATAGTCATTAACACAGAATTCATTGTTAGTGTATTCTTACACATGATGGATGTATCACAATTATTTCATCAATTGCTTGAAGTCAAATCTTGATCCGTACATTAAATTTATCCATACTCTCATCATATTTTTCATATCTTATATGCTCTCTATATATATCATTCTAAACTAAATGTAACCTCTTAAAGTTCCATTCTTCTATTGTATATCTACACCCTTTAGGTGTTAGTAATAATTTACTTGAATATGAGGTATACATGGCTTTATCATTGTTGTCGGAGTTTAAATGTCAATTACATTATGGGTTGTTTAATCCACAAGTTCAACCTTAGATTATTCTCAAGAAATCTTTGATATTTCAGTACTTGAATTTCAATAATGCATATAATGTATTATTGAGACACAAAGTAAATTATATTGTCCAATATATTATCGTGTTCTGATCTCTCCAAGGCTTTGTATTAACATTTATATTTACCTTGCTTGGTTGAGTTTGCGGTGGATACCCGAAACATAGATTATTAGTAACACTATCCATTAATTATTTTTGGTACATAGCTCATCTACCACTACCCCATTCCATATCCATGTCGACATACTCATACATATACTATTACATTACTCTAGTTACATGTTAACATTGTGTCGTTTGTCCATAAAGTGGAGTGCTAGTCAGGATCTCTGTATTTATTATCTCCTCTTGGCATTCAGTGCCATTAATGGCCATCTAGTCCATCATTATTACCATCATAATGATAATACTTCAAGTCTATTACAAAACTTCAACACTAAACCCTACCTCACCCTCGTTCATTATGGAACCTCAATAGACTATGCTTTGAGCACAACTCTCCCTCCCTCTAACCAGAGAGGCCCTATAACTTTTCAAAATTTCTATTTACATGGTAATTAATTTTTCTCTATCATGTTTCGTTCTTCTTCTCAAACTCTTGGCATTTTATTTCGGATTTCCACCGAGTTTTTCAAAAATCTTATGTTATAGTTTGTATTAACTTTGTTGTATACTTCTGTTTTCACACGAAAAGACTCTCAACAACCCACAAGATAAGAAGACGCTAAATATTTTAACTCATATAAACTATTGTTGTAGTAATTTGTTGAATTTCTAAATTTTTGTTTCTTTTCGAATTATTATTATTAAATTATATTAAGAAGCCTACTTCTTTTTAATTAAGTTATATTTATTTTCCCACTGACACGTTAAATTAGAAAATTATCCAACATCATTTCTGGATGTGTCAATTTTCTCTTTCAATCATTGTTTCATCACATATATTAGTTTTTTTACTAAATCAAGAATGAGTTATCATGTTACTAATACACATATATTAGTTTTTTTACTAAATCAAGAATGAGTTATCATGTTACTAATAGCATTGTAATCTTTATAGTCATTAACACGGAGTTAATTGTCAGTGTATTTTTACACATGATGGATGTATCACAATTATTTCATCAATTGCTTGAAGTCCAAATCTTGATCCGTACATTAAATTTATCCATACTCTTTTCATATTTTTCATATCTTATATTCTCTCTATATATATCATTCTAAACTAAATGTAACCTCTTAAAGTTCCATTCTACTATTGTATATCTACACCCTTTAGGTGTTAGTAATAATTTACTTGAATATGAGGTATGCATGGCTTTATCATTGTTTTCGGAGTTTAAATGTCAATTACATTATGGGTTGTTTAATCCACAAGTTTGACCCTAGATTATTCTCAAGAAATCTTTGTTATTTCAGTTCTTGAATTTCAATAATGCATATAATGTATTATGAGACACAAAGTAAATTATATTGTCCAATATATTATTGTGTTCTGATCTCTCCAAGGCTTTGTATTAACATTTATATTTACTTTACTTGGTTAGGTTTGCGGTGGATACTCGAAACATAGATTATTAATAACACTATCCATTATTTATTTTTGGTACATAGCTCATCTACCACTACCCCATTCCATATCCATGTAGACATACTCATACATATACTATTACATTACTCTAGTTACATGTTAACGTTGTGCCATTTGTCCATAAAGTGGAGTGCTAGTCAAGATCTCTCTGTTTACTATTTCTTCTTGGGATTCAGTGCCATTAATGGCCATCTAGTCCATCATTATTACCATCATAGTCCTCAAGTCTATTACGAAACTTCGACACTAAACCCTACCGCACCCTTGTTCATTATGGAACCTCAATAGACTATGCTTCGAGCACAACTCTCCCTCCCTCTAACCAGAGAGGCCCTATAAATTTTCAAAATTTATATTTACATGGTAATTAATTTTTCTCTATCATGTTTCATTCTTCTTCTCAAACTTTTGGCATTTTATTTCGGATTTCCACCGAGTTTTTCTTAAATCTTCTGTTATAGTTTGTATTAACTTTGTTGTATATTTTTTTTTTTCACACGTAAAGACTCTCAACAACCCACGAGATAAGAAGACACTAAATATTTTAACTCATATAAACTATTGTTGTAGTGATTTGTTGAATTTGTAAATTTTTTGTTAGTAACCCATGGCCTCATTTCATTTGCTTTTAAAATAAAACTCACATGTTCTCTACAAAATTTTCCATTAATCATTTATTAAATTTCTTTCTTTCAGTGAGGAAAGGTTCAAGTCAACCATGTAAAATCTTGAGACCCTTGAAGGGTTTGTTTTCCAATTCTCCATAGGTACGAGTTGTATAAAAAATATTCAAAGGGTTTCTTTATTAGCTATTTTAATAAATCTCCTTCCCATTATGTGATATGGCCCTGTCTCTTCGCAAAGAATGAACATTGGAGACTATGCATTCACTCTAACTAAATAGACTAAATGCAGTTGTTGTCTAAGTCATTCTCATCGAGATGACATTTTTATTTTAAGTAATCGATTTATTAACTTTGTATTAGTACCTTAGAAAGGTGTAGCTATACCACGCACCTACCATTCATTAAATGACTTGGTCATCCAACAATAGGCGATGGTCGAAATTATGACCCATGTAAACTCTAATGGAAGCTTCTTTGTTCAAGGGTATCACTGTAATTTTTATTGGTTTGGATTGTGGATTCTATTTGTTATGATTATTATATATTTTAAAGTTGGTTCTCCTTTGTGCCTAAGATGGATTTTCACTGTTATATCCTCTTTAGAAAATTTGTGAGTATAATATATCTGTATTATGTTATCCCTCTTGTATTATATTTGTAATTATAGGTGTTCAAATAATATTTTCTATTCTTGCTATATCTCCACTTAAATTGAGTTATATATTTCCACTTTCTATTGTTGCAACCATAAATATTTATATAACTATATCTGCACTAAGAATGAGTTATCTATTTCTATTCTAGCTACATCGGCACTAAAAACGAGTTATATATTTATTCATGAAAAGAGTTATATCTTGAGAAAGAGTAATAACCCATTAGGGTTTATGTACTATACTTCAATGAATTTTATTTCTATTTCTAAATAAATACAAAGATTATTAATATTTATTGGTTGGTTTACTTACAACACACAGTGTTAGAGAATATAGTAAATCATGAAAGATTAGGGATTAAGGATACAACATTATCGCTTAAAGGTAAAACTTTGAGTCTCATCTTTAAAAGGAACTATTTGAGGGGAAGTGATCAAAAGTAAATAATTAAGAATTGGGGGTCATGGATGCAGTATTAAACATTAGAGATTAGTGGTGTAAGGTTCAATATTATGAGTCAATAATCAAATGGAAAAGGGTTGAACATTAGAAGTCAA
>JZKD02S0232348.1:102651-156416 GCA_000966675.3 Picea glauca
TGAAAATTTGTTAATAAACTTTTAGTTTAAGTTTATGTTTTATATAATATATTTTATTTTATTAGAAATATATATTGGATATATGAATCTTCTTCATGAGATGTTTATATAGTTACATGAAATCCATAAGTCATAAGCAATGTTTTGAATCCTTGTTCTCAAAATAATTTGGAAGAACATATAGATATTTAAAGATCTCCATTAAAAAACCATTTAATCTAACATTTTTGTTGGGAAATTTATTAATGTCATATTATTATTAAATAGTATTTCCATTTTTTAGTTGGAATAGATTGTAAGATTTAGTGGTAAGGATAAAGTGTAAGGGTAAATCATTTAACATCAAGGTTAAGGGTAAAACCTTAAGAGTTAGCTATTAAAAACTAACTAATTGAGGATAATTGGTCAAGAGTAAATCATGAAAGAATAGGGATTAAGGATACAACATTATGGCTTAAAGATAAGACTTTGAGTGTAAGATTTAAAAAGAACTATTTGAGGGGAAGTGATCAAAAGTAAATAATTAAGAATTAGGGGTCATGGATGAGGTATTAAACATTAGAGATTATGATGTAAGGTTCAATATGAGAGTCAATAATCAAATGGAAAAATGTTCAATATTAGGAGTCAATAATCAAATGTTGTTGGGACCTTGTAATATTCTAATGCAGAGCAATGGTATTGGTAGCTTTATGATTTTACTAGGTTAGAGGAAATGTCTTTAAAATCTTTATGCTATTGTTGAACACTCTTGTTGAGAAAACAAAGGCCGAGTATTGTGATTTAAAGTGTGACTCTTTTCACCTAAAGGTTTTCCTTAGGAATTGGTGTTCTTAATATTTAGCTTCTTTTGCAATTGTTCTATTTTAAACTTTGTATGCATATTATTCCCTCATGGATTAGTGTAGGAAGAACACTAAACACCTATTCTTCCTTTAATTGTTAACAAAGCCTCATCACCTTAGATTCAAGGTGTTAGGCATAATGTTTTTTGATTTAATCATGGTTTGAGTGGGACTTTGTGAAAATGAAATCTTGTTGTAGGGAAATCTCAAGTAGATATGGATCTAAAATGGAGAATCTTAATGGCACTAACTTTGATCCATGGAAGAACAATATGGAGGATGATCTCATAGATCAATATCTATGGATTGGAATTTCTCGAAGCAAACCCAGTAGTATGAAAGATGAAGAGTGAGAGGTGTTGAAGAAAAAGACGAGAATCCTTATTGATTTTTTTTTGTCGAGTCAATGTTACTGAATGTTTCCGAGGAAGGAAATGTAGCAACTCTTTGGAAAAAGTCGGGGGATTTGTATCGAGTGGATCGTTAGTTCATATTTTCTTTTGCAAAAAAAATTCTTTGAGTTGAAAATGTGTGTTGGTGATTCTATAGTTGATCGCCTAAATACATTTAATAATATTTTGATGTAGTTGGTCTTAATTGGAGTGACTATGGATGAGGATGATCCTTTTTTGTTTTCTTTTCAAAATAATGGGACCTCACCATTACAAGCACTATAAAGAAATTTATTCTTGATAAGGTCATGGATAATTTACTCTTAGAGGAGGTGAGGAAAACATCTTATGAATCCACTTAGGAGGCCTTGGTTGTTCATGGAATATTGAAGGAAAAATGTAGGAAGAGATAAAAGGGAAGATTCAACTCTAAGAGACATAAGGACTCGAAGGAAAATAAGAGGATCATGGAGATCATTTTGTTGTATATTTGGAAACTCGTGAAAGCGAGGGTGCATGGTTCACTCTGGAGCTTCCTTCCATGTGACTTCCCATTGTCACTATTTTTTAGTGTATGTGAAATATGATGGTGGGTTGATGTACCTTAGTGATGAGTATCCTCTTACAAAAGTTTTTGCTGGTACAACCTTGAAGAGTAAAGGGGATCCATGGAGTTTTTCATATTCTAGGTTAGGCACAAAACTTAATATCAATCATCACACTTAATGATGTGGGTGTGCAGCTTGTTTTCTCTAACAAAGGGCATTATATGGCCTCTGGAACTTATGTGGTCACTAAGGGTGGTTGTGTGGGAAGTTCACTCCATCTCGATGCATGCATTATAGAGTTTAAAATTTCTTCAACTTTTACATCAAAGAGATCTTGATATATGAAAAAACACATAGAAATAAAGAAAGAATGGTAATTTGAATAGTTATAGTGGAATAACTAAAGGATGGGTGGAGTTGAGCTAAAGAATGAAGAGTGGAGTAATCAAGTTAGTGTTTGTAAATAATTCTTCTTAATCAATTATACGAATTTGTTAATAAGCCTTAAGTTTATGTTCTATACAAGTTTTTTTGTTTCATTAGAAATATATATTATTAAGGATCTATGAATCTTCTTCATACCATGTCTAAATAGCTACATGAAAACCATAAGTCATAAGAAATGTTTTGAATCCATTGTCAAAACCAGGGATGATTTTAAGGATGGAAATTTATTTTAAAATGTAGAAACCTTGGTGAATCTTACTAATCCTTCATATGCCAAATATAAATGATTGGCGACATTTTTGTAAAAATATTCAAATTTCTAAGGATTTTATATAGTTTTTATAAAATTTTGGCGATTTTTAAGGTAAAATAATTTTATCCTATAGAATTTGGGCGAATCATTTTTAAAATAGCGAATCTCGTTTTTGGAAAAACTATGGAAAATTAGCCCATGAGCGAAATTTAGCCCCTAAAATCATCCGGACTCAAAACAAAATGGAAGGGCATATAGGTATTAAAAGATCATAGCTAGTCTCCATTGAGAATCCATTTAATCTCATAGTTTTGGTTGGGAAATTTACTTATTTATGCCCTCGGAAGATAATGGAAGGTTTACTTAAACTTTGTTGGAAATCGTGAATAATTTTTAGTTAAAGTCAGATTATTATTAAATAGTATTTTCATTTTCCATGTGGAATAGATTGTAAGGTCTTGTGGTAAGGATAAAGTGTAAGTTCACGTGTCAAGGACAATGTTGTTTGTAAAGGGTCAAGGATTACAAAATCATGATTTATAAGAAGGAAGAGTCAATCTTTAAAAATTATGGTTAAAGGAATAACATTTGAGTAATATGGCTATAGCATTAAGTATGAATTCGTAAGGGTAAATCACATAGCATTAAGGTTAAGGGTAAAGCCTTAAAAGTTATCTATTAAAAACTAACTAATTGAGGATAATTGGTCAAGATTAAATCATGAAAGATTAGGGATTAAGAATAAAAAATTATGGTTTAAAGGTAACACTATCAGTGTAAGCTTTAAAAGGAACTATTTGAGGGGAAGTGATCAAAAGTAAATAATTAAGAATTAGGGGTCATGGATGAAGTATTAAGCGTTAGATATTAGTGGTGTAAGGTTAAATATTATGATTCAATAATCAAATGGAAAAGTGTTCAACATTAAGAGTCAATAATGGAATTTTGTTTGGACGAGGATGTCATACAACTTGTAGTGTTGTAATGTAGAGCAGTGGTAGTGGTAGGCTGAGGTTAGTGGAAAACACACTAAAATACCTAATGTATCCATATGTTGATGAAATGTCTTAAGAATCCTTTTGTTATTTTTGAATAATATTGTAACCATTTAATTCCTAAATAATTCATTGAATGTGATTTTAAGTGCATGATTCTTGTCCCATAAGGGGTTTCCCTAGGAAATGGTGTTCTTAAGTGTTTGTTGTTTATTTAATTTGTTTGCAATTTTTATATTTTAATATCTTTTTTGCATATTCTTCCACACCTATGGTTCCTTTCATTTCGTCTCAAAGCCTCATCACCTCAAATAAAAGGTGTTACGGACAACGTTTTTTAATCTAATCATGGTTTGAGTGGGAGTTTGCACAAAAGGAAATCTTGTTCTAGGGAAATGTCAAGTAGATCTAGATTAGAAATGGAGAATTTTATTGGGACTAAGTTTGATTCATGGAAGCTCAATATGGAGGAACTTCTCATAGATCGATATATATGGGTCGGAATATCTGGAATCAAACCCACTGGTATGAAAGTTGAAGAGTGTGTGGTGTTGGAGAAAAATACAAGAATCCTTATTGAATTTTGCTTGGCCGATTCAATATTATTGAATGTTTTCGAAGAAAAAAATGTAGTAACTCTTTGGAAGAAATTAGGTGATTTGTATCAAGATAGATCATTAGTTAATATTTTTTTTTTCGCTAAAAAAATCAATTTTTTTGACAATTTGTGTTGGTGATTCTAAAGTTGATCTCCTAAATGCATTTAATACTATTGTGACATAGTTGATCTTAGTTGGAGTGAATATGGATGAGGAAAATCATTTTTTTTTCAAACCAATCATACTACCTCGTAATGACCATTAGAAGAAATATAAATACATTGGTTCTTGATCAGTTCATGGTTGACTTACTCTCATAGGAGGCGAGGAAAACATATTAGGAATCCACTGAGACATCCTTGGTTATTCATGTACTATTGAAGGAAAAAGGTAGGAAGAGAGAAAAAATAATATTCAACTCCAGTGGGAGATATAAGTCTCCTAGAAAGTCAAAGAAAAAATATTGGGACTATGTTGGTCATTTAAGAAGGGAATTGAAGGAACAAAAGAAGAATAATAAGAAGGAAAAGAATGATTCTCATGATGAGTCTGACAAAAATTTTCAAGAGGATAATGGATATTCTTTTGTTGTAGCTTTGGAAACTAATGCAAGCTAGAGTGCATGCATTATAGACTTTGGAGTTTCCTTCCATATGACTTCACAATGAAACTAGTTTTAAGTGTATGTGAAATATGTTGTTGGGTTGATATACCTTAGGGATGACTCTCCTATTAACAAAGTTGGCCATGGTATATTCTTGATCAACCTCCATGATGGAACAAAAAAGGGGATGAGTGGAGCCTTGCACATTTTAGTTTTGGCACAAAACCTAAGATCAATAAGCAGACTTAATGATGTGGGTGTGTAGGTTTCTTTTTCTAACAAAGGGAGTAAAAGGGCATGTGGATATATTGTAGTTGTTAAGGGTGGTTGTGTGGGAAGTAAGTCCCATCTTGATGGATGCATTATATAGAGTAATATTTCTTTGAGTTTTGTAGCAAAGAGATCTAGAGGATATACACCTTCACAATTAGAACCTCCTAAACAAGCTCTTTCTTCAAAGATTAAGTTACCCATGGAGATGACATGTTATGGCACCAAATATTGGACCATATAGGTGAGAAGGCCTTATGGGCCTTGAAAAACAAAAATATTTTTTATAAATTGCATGCTTATGCTCTTGAGTTTGATTTTTGTGAGTGGTGCATATATGGAAAACATAATTTTGTTAAATTTGTTTCTCGTTCTCTCAAATTTTCTAGGTTGTTGGACTTAATTCATTCTAATGTATCTCATTGAATTAAAATTGTTTCAATTTATAAGGATTTATATTATATGTGATTCAATGATGATTATTATATAATTACATGGGTATGTTTTCTTAGAACAAAATATGAGGTTTTAAGTTTATTTAATGAACTTAAGGCTCTCTTGGAAAATTCAATTGGTTAGAGGATTAAGGTGTTGAGGAATGAAAATGGAGGTAAGTTCAGTTCAACATATTTTGATAAGTTTTGTAAGTATAATGAAATCAAAATTAATACAAAAACTTTGAATACCCATCAACATAATGTATTTTTAAAATGGATGAACCAAACATTGATGGAGTGATCTAGGAGTATGCTTAGTGGAGCTAGCTTAGAGAATGATCTCTAGAAACAAAAAATTACTACTACATGTTTCTTTATTAACAGGTCTTCTACATTAGCTCCTAGGTATAAGACCCTTATGGAGGTTCGGATGAGGAAGAATCCCTCACTTCAACATATTCATGTTTTTTTTTTCTGAAGCATATGTTCATGTTCTTGAAGAGAAGTGATCGAAGTTGGATAACAATGTCGTGAGATATATTTTCATTATATGTGGTGTTCGAGTGAAAGGGTATAAGATTCTGTATCATGTGGATGGAAAGGTTTTTTATACAAGGAATGTTAATTTCAGAGAAGTTAAGCCTTCTCCCATAGTGGTGGAGATAAAAGAGGATGATAAGAAGAAACTTGTTCAACTACCACCTGATAGAGAATTATGAATCAAAAAGTCTGTTTTATTTTATAGTTATATATTCTTTATATGATAACACTAATGAAACTATAAATGTGAAAAATATGTTAGAATAAAGCTTACTTTAGGAGACTAGATTGGGTTGGTTGAAGATTTGTAGGAGGCTGTTGAGATATCTTCTCAACCACTCCCTCCAAATATGGAATTAGTTGGATTTGAATCCAATTATATATTTACCTATGTATTTGTGTAACAATCAAGTAATACAATTAATTGTTTTGTGTAATCATGGATGCTCTCTCAATTTTTCAGTTGGTGTCAGAGCTTGGTTGGGCTTAGCTCCTCACGGAGTGCCCAAGAATATGAAATAGATTGAGAGGCTATTATCCTGTACATACGTAGATTAGAGTGCTGAATTTATGTTTGTTGTGTGTGTTTGTTAAGTTATTTTTGTGCGCAAGTAAATCTGTTGCAGAGCAGTGCCAGCAATTGTGTTTTTATTTGCAGATATAATGTTGTTGGAGAAAGGGACGTGTGCATAGAAAGAAGGAACTATGCTCTTAGCTCTCAAATCCGTGAAGGCTATTACTATTTATGTTGAGAATCACGCTATGCATGGAAGATCAAACAAGAACGACTTGGTAAAAGCATTCGATCAACATTGTTATTTTGAGAACCATATGGTAAATTGGGCCATCATTACAACTACTATTCTCTCATCCCAGCATTTAGATCATTGCAGTTAAACTCGTATCGAAGGGTTAATCCATTGTGAGCGTCTGTGTGAGGAATAAATGTTGTTTATTTCAACGCACAGAGAGAGATTTCCAATCTGTGTGAATAAACTGTCCATCGGTCAAGCAAAGGAAGGAAGAAGTTGTACTGGAAAAATAATAAGGGCTTGTCGATTGTGTTTGTGGTTGCTACGTCCTCTTTGGATTTTGTGGCAGGGGAATTTGATTACTCGTCTGGTTCAATAGAAGCAAGTTCTTCTCAAGTATGCATTGTTTCAAAGCAATCTTCTGGTTATTTTGTTGTAGTTTTATAGAATGTGAAGAATTGTAATGCAGAACCAAATATAGCGCACAATGATGTAATTCAACCTTGTAGTTCTTGTGTGTTCTTCGGTGGCACAAGAGCAAGTTACTAGTTTGATTATGTCGCGTATGTTATAATTTGTAGACTCTTGTTGTACTTCGGTGCTCCAAGATCGACAATTACAGGTTACATTTACCTGGTGAGTTTAAATTTTTGTGTGTAAGTGTTTATGTAAAAATAAAGACTTGTATTTTGATGCAAGATGGCAGCCCTAGTATCAAGTACATTGTTTTTATTTTAAGTCACCATGTGTAAAGGAATGTTGAGGACATTCTGTATCTGAAATTTTCTTCTAGATACTGAAGGATAGCCGAAAGCAAAAATCCGACAGATGAAGCCAAGTTCATAGAATGCATCAATAGTTGTCAACTTTTATCATGGAAGCCCCGATGAGCCAAGTTGTCAATTTGTCCAGTATACAAGTGCAAGAAAGATGGTCAGAGGTGTTTTGACTTTAAATGTGTCGATGGAAAGATCGAAGAAGAGGAAGAAGAAAGAGCGGAAGCCATGTGATTGCAGAGTGAGTTTCAGTGCTGAGGAAGACTAGACAGACAGATGAAAGTTCAAGTGTCGTAATTTTTTGTAATTCTGATTAAGTATTGTAATTTGTAAAGTAAACATTAAGGGAGGGTGTTGGAATAAAGCTTACTTTAGGAGACTAGATTGGGTTGGTTGAAGATTTGTAGGAGTCTGTTGAGATATCTTCTTAACCACTCCCTCCAAATATGAAATTAGTTGGATGTGAATCCAACTATATATTTACCTATGTATTTGTGTAACAGTGAAGTAATACAATTAAGTGTTTTGTATAATCATGGATGCTCTCTTATGGAAGATTAAGAGTGCTATAAATTAGCCATGGATAAAGAAATGAATGAACTTATCATACATTGTAATAGATTTAATATTGTAAAATGATACATTGTAGCATTGAATAGATGGAAGCCATGAAAAATTAAGATTAATTTAGTTTTTAAATGTGAAATAGAAGGAATAAATGTTGAATGGGCATGATTCATACACATTTTCATTTAACACTCTAAATAGATTTTGTTCTATACGCAATCATTTTTCCATTTTAAATGAACCGAATAGAGGGAATTGGAATGGATATTTCAGTTGAAGGGTCGCAATAGAGCCTAGAGGTAGTTGATTCAAACCATCAGTCCAAATAAATCATAAAATGGGTTCCAATGTAGTTATGTTGGGAATCTGATATCAACATTGCTACAAGAAATCAAATTCCAAGTGAAGTAGGCATTTCTTTTTAACTGTAATTCAGTAGTCAATTTAACTAAGACGCCTAGATTCAACAAAAGGGAAACTAAATGGTCTATCTATAATGCTTCGATATCCTATAAATTTTAACTGGGGCATAATAGTCTAATTGATACCAAATTACTTAGTTTTATCAAAAGACATTTATTTTTCTCTACACCTCTACTCATCCGAAGTTTCTTGTTCAATCTTGAGTATTTTTCTGCGTGAGCTTCTAGTATCAATGTGGTTGTTTGGTTTCCTACTTGTGTTTCGTGAGAGCCTAGAACTTTCTTGTTCAATTCTGAGTGTTTTTGTGCTCTCCCAAAAACAATACTTGCACCTTATCAATGTGGTTGTTTGATTTATAATTGTGCTTTGTTTGAGCTGAAAACCAATGAATATTTTTGAGCATAATTATCTTTGGAGGAGAAGCCCTTGCTCGATATGATCTGTCTTATGAGAATAATGTTCTCATAGATAGTCTTGGAACATGTTATGCTTCTTGTAGAGATGCATTTTTTGCTTTCTATCAGGATTTTTTATTCTGTTGTTTGCTTCGCAGGAACCTGCAAGAATTGGACCTACAGGAGAGTGAGGTGGATGATCGAGGTGGTTACTGGCTGAATTTTCCAAAGAGTTGTGTTTCTCTATTGTCACTGAATTTTTCTTGTCTGCAAAGTGAAGTGAATTTTGATGCCCTTGAGAGGCTTTTGGCTAGATGTACTTCTCTAAGAAGTCTGAAACGAAATAAAAATCTTTCTTTAGAACAATTGTTGCAGCTTCTTGTAATAGCCCCTCAGCTGATGGAGCTCGGTACTGGTTCATTTTTTCAAGAATTCAGTTGGCAACAATTTTTCGATTTGGGAAAATCTTTCAACAACTGTAAGGAACTTAGAACTTTGTCAGGGATGTGGGAAGTAGCACCTCTCGATCTTCCTGCCTTGTACTTTGTGTTCTCAAACTTACATTTTTTAATTTAAGCTATGCCAACATCCGAAGTTTGGAGTTGGTCTGTCTTGTTTTTAATTGTCATCACCTCCGACGGATTTAGGTAAGAACTTACTTCCCACTTTTTCTATGGAAATCTTATTTTCTTATAATTTATATTTGAAAGATTGTCTCTTGATCACTCTTTATTTGTGTTATTTGTGTACATGTTATTTTCAAACTTCTCTACACTGCTGGTAAAGATAACAATGATTTATTTGAATGTAGGTTCTTGATATTGTTGGAGACAAGGGTCTGGAAACTGTATCTTCAAGTTGTAAGGACTTGAGATAATTACGGGTTTTTCCAATGGATCCATTTGGCCAAGATAGAGTCGGTGTCACATAAAATAGCATCCTTACAATATCTCAAGGATGTCTTAATCTTAGTTATGTCTTGTATTTCTACAGGAAAATGAAAAAAAAAATAACAATTATTGCAGTGGCCCAAAATTGCCCCAAATTAACACATTTCCACCTTTGTATCATTAATCCATGCCATGCAAATCTCCAAATCTCCTAAATATTTAAACAATATAACAACTTGAACTTACTTCAGCGTTTACTCCGGGGTTATGCTAGTATATTAATATATATTGTAACTAAATATTTTATATTGTATTATATATTGTAATATAATCCAATACTTTAATGTATTTTTTAATGCATGAATGTTTTATTAATGTATTAATTTAATATATTATTAATGTATTGCTACTTTAGTAAGGTATTGATGTTTAATTAATGTATTTTATTAGGAACATTAATTAATTAATACATTACTAATTAATACTTTACATTAATACATTACAATATATATTAATCTTTTAATACTTTAATTTAGACATGATATTAATATATTAATAAATTATTAACTATTAATATTTAATAATGTTTATATAGATATTTAATAATTTAATTTAGCCATTATTTAATTTATCTATTAATTATTAACTATTAATATTTAATAATGTTTATAATGTTTATATATATATATATATATATATATATATATCTCTATCAAGTATTTATACATTATTAAAAAATGCATGGTATGGTTAAGAGTGATATCCTATGACCATCAATATGGTTAATTATGGTAAACCATGACTCCATGGTTGACCATGATTGTGACTATGGTGGAGCGTTAGAGTGGTTGACTATGGTTGTCCCTAATCATGGTTGATATGGTAGACTATGCTTGACCATGACCATAACCATGACTATGGCTGACCACAAATGCCCATGCCCATCACTATGCGTGTTGTTTGATATAGATATATATGTGTGTGTGTGTGATTTCAGGAAAACATTTGATAGATCATAGAATTGTCTTTTACTTTTGCAATATTAGGAAATGAGCATCAGAATGAGACATTGCAAAATGTTTATCACAATGAGATGCTAGGAAATGTTCCTCACAATGCCATGTTGTGAAATGTTCATCACGATGCAACATTAGGAAATATTCAAGTCACATTGTGATGACGGGAAATGTTTGATGCAATGAGACATTGCGACATTAGAAAATATTCGTCACAATGAAACATTGGAAAATGTTTGTCATAGTGAGACATTGGGAAATGTTCATCACATTGCGACATTGGGAAATGTGCCTCACAATGCAACATTGGGAAATGTTTGTCACATTGCAAAAGTGGGAAATGTTCATCATAATTTGACTTTGGCAAATGTTCATCACAATGCAACGTTGGTAAATGTTCATCACAATGTGATGTTGGGAAATGTTCGCCACAATCTGACATTGGGAAATGTTCATTATAATGTGATGTCGGGATACACATGACACATTGTAAAATCAACTTTTGATTTTTAATGTTGGGAAATGTTTGACACATTGCGACGTTGGGAATTGTTTGACACATCGCAATGTTGGGAAATATTCATCAAAATATGACGTTGGGAAATGTTCATTATAATGTGATGTGAGGAAACACATGACACATTGTAGAATAATCTTGTTCTTTTTTAATGTCACATTAATGCATTAATACATAGGGTTATGTTTGTCACATATCGACTTGGAAAGTGTTTGACACATCACAACATAGGGAAATGTTCATCATAATGTGACAAAGGGAAATTTTGATCACATATTGCAATGTTGATGAGGATTTGTTCGTCACATTGTGACAAGAGGTTCTATTTGTCACATTTTGACATCAGGTTTTGTTTGTCACGTTGAAATATCTCGTTATGTTCTTCACATTGCAACAACGTGTTATTTTTGTCACTTCGTGACATCAAGAAATGTTTGTCTCATTGTGACATCTAGTTATGTTCATCACATTGAAACATCAAGAAATGTTCATTTCATTGAAATGTTCGTTAATGTTTCTCACATTGCCACATTGTGTTGTGTACATCACAATGCAACAATGAATTGTGTTCATTTGATTGGTACTTTTGGAAATGCATGGGTTATGTTCATCATATTGGAGAATTTGGAAATGTTTGTCACACTGTGACGCCAGAATATGTACGACACATTGCAACCTAAGGATATATTCCTCACATTGGTATGACAATGTTAGGTTCATTACATTGTCATGTCTATTTATGTTCTTGACATTTCCATGTTACTATTCACATCTCCATATTGTGTTTGTCACATTGCGACAGTGTAATGACCCCAGTCGTTATGACAACATGTGATCCAAACCCCTACATTTTTTTTTTTGAGAAAGTAATAACAACCATACATCCAAACATCGCAACATGATAACCAATACAATGCATGCAAATCACGCAACAGGGAACATAACAAAATAGAATACTAGCACATCATGCATTGTGTTCGTTGTCGTGTTGCGATGTTTGAATGTATGGTCATTATTAATTTCTCAAAAAAAAAATGTATGGTTTTGCATCACATGTTGTTGTAATGACTGGGGTCATTAAATATGGCATCAAAGATGGTTCAACCTGTGACTTGGGATCACTACGACTTCCTTGATTAGATATTTGATTATAATGTCACTAATTAAATTGATGTGTATTCGTGCAGGTAAACATGGTTAGAGGATTCCACAGAGGCAGACGACGAGGTGCTAGGGGAGGAGGTGTGATGCCCCCAGTAGCATCCAATCCTGAGGGGTCTAACCCCTATGGAGATGAATAGGTTTTCGGGAAAAAACAAATAGTTGTGGGTGATGTGGTTGGGTTGATGAGGTCCTTCCAGAGGATTTCTGAGGAATTGATCATTTGTTTGGATAGAGATGAGGATAGGGTGCCAACACCTCCTAAGGGTCCACAATGTGCCCGAGGTCATACTAGTAGCATTAATCGTGAACTCGATAAGGTCAAGTTTCTCAAGTTCTTTGGTGCCCTCGATAGGGCAGCCGCCGAGGCATGGTTGGAGATTATGGAGATGTGCTTTTCACTTCGCGACTATACCGCAAACATGAAGTTACACATGGTGGTATTTCATCTAAAGGGGATCTCTCTTCTTGGGTGGAAGATGTTCCTACCGCAATTGAACATGTTCGTCGAAGACGTGTCATGGGAACTATTCAAGGAATGGTTCCGGGAGAGGTATATGTCTGAAGAATGCATTGAGGATTAGCTCAATGTGTTCAATTCCTTGAGACAGGGATGTTGTAGGTGCCTAATTACAAGGCCCTCTTCATGGAGCGTCTTTGGTATGCTCCGCACATGAATACCGAGAAAATTAAGGTCAATAAGTTAATGTTCAACCTTAATGTCATCATTCATGCAAAAGTGAGGATTTTGATGATGTTGTTTAGAAGGCCCTCATAGTAGGGGAGGATCTTATTAGCTGGGGTCAGAGAAGGACTCCAATGAGGCTAGCAGGATAGGTGTCATCTGGTGCGTTGCAACATCGGACAACAGTTTAACATTCACCAGGATTTTGAGGCACTCAAAGAGGATCCACATACACTACACCACGGTGACTCGTGCCTTATTAGAGGACTCCTTATAGGGGACCACAACACCAACAATAGTGTCAACCGCAACAACAATAGTTTAGGCACTGTTCAACAGAATAGACCAGGGTTTAGGGCCGGTGAGTTGTCAGCTTCTACTTTGGGAACCAGGAGTACTAGACCAAAGAAAGGGTGTTGGACATGTGGAGAGCCACATTACCAGTCTGACTTCCCAATTGAGAGGGCCAGAGAAGCTGAATAATTCGGACCCACTACCATGGGAGAAGTGGGAAAGGCCCATCAGATTCATGCAATGGTGAATAACTGCCAGGTAGAGAACCAGTCAACTATGCTTGAAACATTAGGTATTGTTGTTCACTAGACCCTTAGTATTTTGATAGATCCAAGTGCTACAAAGAGTTTTATTTCTGGTTCAGCACTAAAAATAATTAAGTTAAATGCAGTCGAACATGACGAGTTTAGATTTGTACAAATGGCTTTGAGAGCCAAACAAAAGGTTGGAGGGAAGGTTACAGGCTATGACTTAACCTAGGATAGTTTTTCACAAGGCCCAACTTGTATTCCATGATATTAGGGTCTTATGACGTCATGATCGATATGAACTGGTTGGAATCACATGAGACTATACTCAACTATAAGATGAAACGATTGAGCTTGGTTGATGAGGAGGGACAGAGAAGCGTGATTGTAGGAAGGAACCAGGGAGTCTCCTTAAGGTTCATATCTTCCTATCATCTATTGAAGAGCATGTGCAAGGGATGTAAGATTTATGAAACACTTACGTTAAATGAGAAGAGAGTAGCAGAAGGTCTAGAAAACCTTTTGGGGTTGCGAGAGTTTGTGGACATCTTCCCTGAGGAGTTACCTGGGGTGCCTCTAGAGATGGAATTGGTATTTAACCTCGACCTAAAACTGGGAACTAAACAAATAGCAAGAATGCCTTATTGGATTTCAACCCGAGAGTTACATGAGTTGAAAATGAAACTGGAATTTTTGGACCTAGGAATTATACATCCAAATGTGTCACCATGGGGTGCGCCTGTTATTTTCATATTGAAGAAGGATGGTTCATGAATACTACGCATTTACTACCATCAATTGGACAAGGAAACAATCAAGAATCAATATCCATTTCCAAGAATTGATGATCTGTTTGATCAGATGAAAGGTGTGACAGTGTTTTCAAAGACCAACTTGAGATCAGGGTATCATCAATTACAGATCAAGAAGGATGAAATCCATAAGATGACTTTTAAGACGAGGTTTGGACATTACGAGTTTATTTTTTTACAGTTTGAAATGACGAAATCCTAGGGGTATTTATGAGTTTGATGAATAGGTTTTTCCGCAAATACTTGGACAAGTTCATCCAAGTATTCATAGACAATATTTTTATTTCCTCTCAGACGATGGAGGAGCATGACGAGCACTTGGGAATGGTACTACAGTGCCTATGAGAGAAAAAATTGTGTGGGAGGATTTCCAAATGCTCGTTTTATCAATTGAATATTCATTAATTAGGGAATTTCATCTCTGGAGAAGTTATCATTGTGGATCCAACAAAGGTCGAGGCTATTATGGAATGTCCTACGTCGACAAATGTCCCAGAAGTGTGTATCTTCATGGGTTTAGCTGGATAATATTGATGATTCGTCTAAGGTTTTTTGAAGACAGCTAATCTGATTACGGAATTGAAAAATAACAACAAGAATTTTGTTTCAACTGAGAAATGCGCTAAAGCCTTTCAAAGGCTCAAGGAGTTGTTGATGACAATGATGATACTAAAGGTCCCAGACATGGATGCAAACTTCTTGGTATGCACTGACGCATCCAAATAGGGCTTAGGTTGAGTCTTGATGCAATATGGTTGAGTGATCACTTACATCTCGAGAAAGTTGATAAGGCATGAGGAGAACTATGCAACACATAATTTGTAGTTGTAGCCTTTGTTTATTCATTGAGAGTTTAGAGACACTGCCTTATTAGACAAAAAATTGAACTAAAAATGGACGACTCTGGTCTACAACAAATCTTTACGCAAAGCTATTTGAATGCGCGACAACGATGTTGGTCGAAATTCCTTAGCGAGAAGGATTTAGAGATTACCTACATAAAAGGAATAGTGAACAAAGTGGCAGATGCATTGAGTCATAGACCATCCATATTTTCGGTGATGCTTCTTTAGACAAATATACGTGAAAATATTATAACGTTACAGCGTGATGATGACTGGTACAAAGAGGTCAATAATTTTATCGGACAAAACATGATGATGGTAACAAAATTTTAGGGATTTATAGTGGACAACGACATATTATTGATATTTAAAAATCAAATTTACGTACCTCCCAATGGTCGGTTGAGGATTTTGATCTTAAATGAGGTGAATATATCAGTGTAAATGGCTCATCCTAGAGTCACAAGGATGAGGACAGACCTTAAAACCTTATTCTTTTAGCAAGGAATGAAGGCATACATAGGCAAATACGTTGCGAGATGTCTAGAATGTCAGTAGGTGAAGGCTGAACATACACATCCAGAAGGATTACTACAGTAACACACTATTTTGGAATCGAAATGGGAGGTAATTTCATTGGATTTCATTGTATAATTTCCACTGACGGAAAGGAGACACGACTCAATTTTTGTGGTAGTCGACACTCTAAGGAAGAGTGCTTATTTTATTCCTGTGCGTACGACATATCATGCACCTGACATAGCTAGAGTTTTCATGTGTGAGATTATGAGACTGCGTGGTGTGCCTAAGAGGATTATATCCGATAGAGTATCAGTTTTTACAAGACGATTTTGGACTAGTTTCCAAGAGGTCTTGAGAACCCAACTTAAATTTAGTACTACATATCACCCGGGGATGGATGGGAAGATCGAACGAACCAACCAAATATTGGAGGATATGTTTCTTATGTACGCAATGGTCCAACAAAAGTGTTGGGAAGAATTCTTTCCACTGGTATAATTTTGATATAACAACAATTATCAAAGCACCATTAAGATGGCACCTTTCGATTTTCTTTACAGGAGACCGTGTCAAATGCCTTTGAGTTGGGATCAGCTTGAGGATAGGGTCCTTGTGGGACCTGAATTGATCCAGGAAATGGAATACCAAATGCAAACCATAATACAAAGGATAAATGAAGCGCAGGATAGACATAAGAGTTATGTCGATGCACGTCGTGTCAATCATACTTATGATGTTGGCGATTGAGTCTTCTTGTGGTTGAAACCATATAATATTTCAATCAAGTTTGGAGAGGATCTTAAACTCTCTCCTAGGTTCATGGGACCCTTCTAGATTGTGGAAAGGAAGGGGCCCGTGGCCTATCGACTAGCTTTGCTCGATTCTTTGAGGCATATGCACAATTTTTTTCATGTATCTGTTTTGAGACATTATGTTAGTGATCCTACACATGTTATTGACATGAGTTCCTTGCAGGTATCATATGAGGGTGCACTCATAGTGGATCCAATCCACATCCTTGGCCATTGCATTCGAAAACTATGACGTTGAACAATAGATCAAGTCAAGGTCCAGTGGGACAACTATAGTCTGTACTCGGTGACCTGGGAGGACGCATATCATATGCATCAAGAGTTTCCATTTTTGTTTGATAGCTAGACCTATGATATTCTGATACACTTTATTTCGACGCTTACATACTGTGAAACTTTGGGACAAAGTTTAAAACAAGAGGGGGTGTATGTAACATCTCACTCTTGCACACACTGAGAAAACTTATTCTTCAAGGACACTTGTGTGCAAGTGATCTGGGTCATTATACTATTGGTTTTTTTTATTATGATTATGAGATATTATGGATTTGATGATTGTTATTTTTTTGTATTTACATAGAAAGGTGATATTGTCTAGGTTCTCCTAAGTGTGCAAGACTCTGGACATTGAGGATTTCAAGGCATCTATGAAACTCCTTGGGCTATGGATCGAGTCAAATAATGGATTGTTCGGGTTTGAATGTTATTGATGTGACATATGTACATATGATTAGATGTTGTCATGTTGATTGTTATTGCTGACATGATTCATTGATAGATGTAGGATGACGATAACTTGCCGACCAAAATCACATTTGGAGTAAAGGGGTGACATACGACAACTAGAGACATTGAGAAAGAGGTGTGGCAGTATCCCTCCCACAAACTATTAACACTCTCATCGTGGCTCTAACTGTAGGTTAACGGTTACCTAGTTCGAGGGACCCACGATGTCATGAGGGAAAATGGTGACATTCGCTCACGATGATTCTAAGGGGCATGCAATAAGGAACTGTCCTTATTCCTTAGAGGCCCTTAGTCTCTCACAAGATCACCTGATGGAGTATTGACTCCATGGGTTTGACATCTACCAAATTCATTCAAGAGGCAAGTGACACCCTTGGAGCAAGTAGTACATCTTGAAGGGAAAGTCACGCAATTAAAATGGAAATAGGCGAGTGGCACCCTTGGAGCATGTAGTGCATCTTGAAGGGAACAACGTGATTTTAAGTATGGTAAGTTAATAAACCTAGTGCCTATAAAACTATGCATCCTTAGGACCCGGTCGGCCTTAAAATGAATGATGTGAGAAGTAAAGTTTAATAACAATTTTTCCCTTAAGAAATGTCTCCAAGCCTAGTGAATTGAAAACCTAGTTTTGAGTAGAACCTTTGAACAAAAAACAAACTAATTAGACATGTAACAAGAAGGGGGTAAATAAAATTCAAGAATTAATAATTAAAGTGAAAATTTTAATAAATATTTAATTAATAAAAGGGGTAATTGGTGGTTTTTGTCTAAAGATACTAATTCAGAACTTAGTTAGAAAAAGAGGAAACTTAAAGAAACAAGGGAATGTCTAACTTAGTAAGGAATCTATCCTTTGGAACTTTCTATTTATGAACTCAACTAGGATTTAAGTAAGGCGTAAGTCATTTAAGAATCGTAAGGGAATATTGGGACACTGAGGAGCGTTTTTAGGAACTCTTTTAGGTGGGTGAGGGAAATAGACAAATTTAATTAATTAATAAATTGATTTTCTGGTGCAACTAGGGGATTGGGTGACATGTGTACGGGGGAGGTTTTTCATAATTAATTAAATGAAAAAGKAATCTAATGAGGGATTGGGAAACTAATGACTAAGAAAACTCTATATAAAAGGATGGMAGAGGASGAGTATGGATCACATCTGGCTTGTGTAACATTAGCTTGTCRAAATTTTATGTTGACTGAGTTTCTATTTTGGAAGTTGGAATACCCAGCTTGGGTAATKACTGGTAGCTCAAACTTGTGAGGCGAGTTGGGTGCTAGCATTCTCTGGTATTGTGTGCATGCCCTCTTTGYGTCTCGGGGGGCTTAGGAGGAAGAAGAGTACCCCGAGYGTTGGCTGGGAGGTATCGATAATGTCTCATCGGTCGGCAAGCGRGATATGGATGGAGCGACTACGCGGGGCAATGTCTACGRGATCATCACCTTTGGTTTTGGTATGCRTATTTAAATKTTGTTATATTTYAGTTAAAATTTTTCTATGTATGAGATTATAATGATGATGAAGCAACCAATGCATTTCGAGTTGACATTATTTTATCTCTTCCTAGTAATTCTTTAAGTSTAAGAMTTTATTCAGTTCAATTCGTATTGTGGTTTTAGGATGCTGGTTATAGTTGAGTTGGGATCTTAAATCATGTTTCTCTCTAACCCATTCCTTCAATAGTGATTTACAGTGTATTTGTCGAGCAATTTTTAGTGTATTTCTTGAGCGATTTACAGTGCTTTTGTTGAGTGATTTTCAATGTTTTTGTTGAGCGAATTACAGTGATGTTGTGAAGAGATTTACAATGACTTTTGTTGAACGATTGTTGAGTGATTACTGTGATTTTTGAGCGAATTGTTAATTGATGGTGGATAATTCACATTCATAAGAATAATTTTCATTTTCGTTTACAGTGATATCTCGTAGCTACAGTAATAATTTGCTTCACAACGATAGATGCATTTACAATAATGATTTCATATATGTTATTGATTATGTTAACGATTATGTTAGTGATTATGATTGCATATATGTTATCGATTATCTATTAAGTTATGTTAGTGATTATGTTATGGATTTCACTTACGGTGATGATTTCATATATGTTATCGATTATGATTGCATATATGTTATCGATTATGTTAGTGATTATGTTAACGATTATCGATTATGTTATGTTAGTGATTATGTTATTGATTTCACTTACGGTGATGATTGCATATATGTTAAATCAATTATATTAGCGATTATGTTATCGATCATGTTAGAGATTATGTTATTGATTTTTTAAAATTATACAGTTTCATTGCTTGGATGTCTGTATAGCCCTGACTGTTTACAAATCCAATGGACGCTAAAATCGAAAATGGAATAGACAACAGTGATTTCAAGTCTTCCAAACGTTAAAATTGGCAGCGTTTTCCCCTCGTTTTAAGAGGGTAAGTGATTATTTGTGATTATTTAGAATTTTGTTTCTGTGATGGAAAAGAATTAAGAGAAGATTTCCAAGATCACCATACTTTTGTTAATTTAAGAGGTGAGGAAGGTTAGTAGTGTGATAAATATTTTGAAAATGAGATCTCATATGGGTATAGGATGGGCAATCTAAGAGAGAGTGATTTTCATCTTCAACATTGTTAGTGTCACAAAGGTGACACACTCTTTCATCCCATAACATTTTAGGAATTGACCAACACGCATTTTCACTATAATGCTAGTGAGAATTTGTTTTTATCTTAGCAATACTTATTTTTTTCTTATATATTATTATTAAAAAAATTATAATTATTTCATTTTACATATTATAATATTATTTGATGATGAATAAATTATCTATTCAATATTAATATTATAAAATAGATGTTTTTTTTAATATCTCTATAAATTTATGAAAGTATTTTATTCATAATTGTTTAAACAATTAATTTAATTAAATCTATTAAATATAAAGCATCTTATTTATATTACTAATATAAATAGAATAAAATTAGTCATAAATTTGATTATATAATTCACATGGTAACTCTAAATTAAAATTGATCAATTTCTAAAAACATTATATCATTTACAAATTATAATTAAATTATAACTTTTTATAATACTTAAAATAAAATTAAAATGATATATAAATATATTTTTATTTAAAAATTTACTTACAAATTTGCTTACACATTATATGATTCACATGGTAACTCTAAGTTAAAAGTGAACAAATCTCTAAAAACTTTATATCATTTACGAATTATAATTAAAATATAAATTAAATAATACTTAAAAATAAAATAAAATAATATATAGATATATTATTATTTAAATATTTACGCACATTATATCATTCACATGGTATCTCTAAGTTAAAGGCGATCAAATTTCTAAAACATTAGATCATTTACAAATTATAATTAAAACATAAATTAAATAATACTTAAAATAATATATAGATATATTATTATTTAAATATTTACTCACATTATAGCATTCACATGGTATCTCTATCTCTAAGTTAAAGGTATCTCTATGTCTAAGTTAAAGGCTATCAAATTTCTAAAACAATATATCATTTACAAATTATAATTAAAATATAAATTCTATAATACTTAAAATGAAATTAAAATATATTATTATTTGAATACATACATTTTATAAATATTGTTAAATTAATATATAAATTTTATAATATGTAAAATAAAATAAAATAAATCCATATTACCTAATCTTAATTGATATGGAAGATGTCGATTTTGAATGTGTAAGCAACATAACATTTATGACATTATGAATAAGAATTTGTTCTTATCTTAGCAATGCTTATTTTGATCTTTTAGATTAGGGTTGATTACATCTTTATAATACCTTAATTTTCTTTTTTCCTCTAACTCTTTATCACATCACATTTTTTCCTTATATTTTTCAAAGCTTCAATAAGGTTTTTTCTCTTAATACACAGATTTACATGTAAAAACTTTTGGTGACTAAACATATTTTTCTTTGCTCTGGTTAAAAAAATTCTTGAATGTTAGGGGACCGATAAGGAGATCCACATTTCACTTCAGATCCCACACAATAGAATAAATCCAATAAATCCTTAAGTAGTGTAACCACGTGCCGAATTCATTTTTTCTAAGTATAGAACCTCTTGCATTATGATATTGAATAAAGATGAATGTAGAACAGAAGCATTATCCTAATGGTTAAGATACAGCTTGAGTAGACCTAATAATTAAGAACATGTTTTTCTTCTTAAAAGGTTACAGGTTCAAATCTAGAAGGGGTAGGGTATGTATACCTACATATATAAATATCTGAGAAATAAACCTAAGTTAATAACTTACATATTAAAATTTAAATCTATTATTATAAATCATGTTTACAACATTCATTCTCAGAAAAGCTAAATCAATGATAATCTTTTCAGAAGAATAAATCCATTGGTAGTGTAACGAAGTGCCCAAATAAGTTTGCGCTGAATCGAGAACCCAACCCAAAGCATTATGATAATGTGTGAGGTGAAAATGGAACCTAAGCATTATGATAATGTGTGAGGATGAAAATGGAACCTGAGGCATTCTGAAAAATTAGACTTCAGATCTCGCAGAATAGAATAGATCTGTTAGTAGTGTAACCAGGTGCCCAGATACGTTTTCTTTGAATAGCAGGTGCCAAAATAAGTTTGCTTTGAATAGAATAGATCTCTTAGTAGTGTAACCAGTGCCAGATACGTTTGCTTTGAATCCAAAACTCGACTCATTGTGATAATGAATGAGCATGAATCCAAAACCTTGTGCATTATAAAAAATTTCAAAAAATAACAAAAAAATGAATTAGCATGAATCCAGAACCCTGTGCATTGTCAAAAATTACCAAAAAAATTGAAATAGTACGAAAGATAATAATAAATAAATAAAATGCAAAACTTAATTCAAAGAATAGCAAAACGAAAATTCCAACTACAGAAGATAAGGGCTCGAGCGTAGGTGCAGGTTCATGGAAGAGTTTAGGGCTAGCTATTTTAACTATGTGTAGAGGAAGCGCACAACAGTAGATTGGTTGACCACAGGCCACGCTTGAAACCTGTGAAATTTGAAACTCGTGCCAAACGTGGCATCTCCTTTAATTGAAACGACGACCATGGAATGCTTCACCTTCCTATTAAGTCACACCCGGCATACCCGGCATGAAACCTGTGAAATTTGAAACTCATGTCAAGGGTGGCATCTCCCTTTATTGAAACGATTTCCATGGAATGTTTCACATTCCTATTAAGTTGATCACAATTAACTAGGTTTTAGTTTTTAAGTTACTATCTATTTTTTTAGATTCAACAATTTAAAATTGAACCAAAGAATTAACAATCTCAGAGCAATCAGAAATTACAAATTCCATATATTTAACAACACTAACCAATTAATGAATTACTGAAATTCAGTAAAGATAAGTTTCAAGCTAAAAAAAAAATATGCCTCGCAATCTCAAATTCAGTAAAAACCAGTTTAAAATTGTTTAGAATGTTTTCTGCTTCACAACCTCAAATTCAGTAAAAAACAGTTTAAAATTGTTTAAAACTTATAACAACCCTAATAACCTACGCAACTGCAGAGTCATGATTTGCATCCAATTCCAGGGTTAATTTAAATGCCGAAACAAAGAGCTGTTAATTGAAACGCCGATGCTAATACTGGCACTTCACATCCACGCGGCCACAAGCGGCCACCCACTAACAATGATTTTTTATTTTTACTGTTATTCATATTAAAAAAAATGGAAACTTGGTAAAAAAATGAGTATCCTTGTAAAAGAAAATTCACAGTAAAACATCTAAATTTAAATATAATTATTATTATCATTGTTATATAAATTTAAAATCATTATTGTTATGTTAATTACCTTAATCATCATTTTTTATAACGAATTGATATCTATTGTGGTAAGGAAGTTAACATATTCATAGCATATAAAAGCATGTCCATCAACATTTTTTATAACGAATTGATATATATTGTGGTAAGGAAGTTAACATATTCATAGCATATAAAATTATGTCCATCAAAAACTTATCTATAATTAAAGGTTCATTAATTCTAACAACAATTTTCAATAGATGTACTCCTATCCATCTAACTATGCACTAAATATTAAAAATTTGGTTTGTACTCATTATTACAATACCAAGTACTAATTTCAAAACGGCACTTAGATTTTGGTTGCACTCATTGTGAAATTACTTCAATTAATACTTTAAAAATAATAACATATATTTAGATTTAGTTTTTGTTTACATATATGGGGTAATTTTGAAAGTTAATGATAGCATATGTTTTTCTTAGACTTTGTTTATATTTATAGTGGTAATTTTGAAAGTTAAAAAATGTAGAAACACACTTTAGTTATGTTTGAATGATGGGTGGAATAGTTAGAGTGGAATAACTAAAGGATGGGCAGAGTTGAGCTAAAGAATGTAGAATGGAGTAATCAAGTTAGTGTTTGCAAATAATTCTTCTTAATCAATTATAAAAAATTGCTAATAAATTTTAAGTTTATGTTTTATATAAAATTATTTATTTTATTAGAAATATATATTATTAAGGATATATGAATCTATAGTTACTTGAAATTCATAAGTCATATGTAATGTTTTGGATCCTTTTATCAAAATAAATTGGAAGAATATATAGATATTAAAACATTTAACTAGTTTTCATTAAAAAAACCATTTAATCACACAATTTTTGTTGAGAAATTTATTAAAATCATATTATTATTAAATAGTATTTTCAATTTTCAAATGGAATAGATTTTAAAAGATCATATAGCTAATCTCCATTAAAAAACCATTTAATCTCAAAAATTTTGTTGAGAAATTTATTAAAGTCTTATTGTTATTAAATAGTATTTTCATTTTCCATGTGAAATAGATTTTAAAACATCATAAGCTAGACTCCATTAAAAAGCCATTTAATCTCACAATTTTTGTTGAGAAAAGTATTAAAGTCATATTATTATTAAATAGTATTTACATTTTCCATGTGGAATAGATTGTAAGATGTTGTGGTAAGGATAAAGTGTAAGGTGACATGTCAATGGAAGTGTTGGTTTTAAAGGGTAAGCATTACAAAATCATAAGTTATAAGAAGCAAGATTCAATAACATTTGAGCATTATGGGTATAGCATTGAGTATATAGTTGTAAGGGTAAATCATTTAACAAGGGTAAATCCTTAAGAGTTAGCTATTAAAAACTAATTAATTGAGGATAATTGGTCAAGACTAAAGCATGAGAAATTAGGGATTAAGGATGGAACATTATGGTTTAAAGGTAAAAATTTGAGTGTAAGCTCTAAAAGGAACTATTTGAGGGGAAGTGATCAAAAGTAACTAATTAAGAATTATGAGTCATGGATGAAGTATTAAACATTAGATATTAGTGGTGTAAGGTTCAATATTAGGAGCCAATAATCAAATGGAAAAATGTTCAACATTAGGAGTCAATAATGGAATGTTGTTGGGAACTTGTACTATTGTAATGCAGAGCAATGGTAGTGGTAGGTTTATGATTTTAATATACCAACTTTAGAGGAAATGTCTTCAAAATCCTTATGCTAGTATTGAACACTCTTGTTGAGAATGTAGAGACCCGATATTGTAACCATTTAGTTGGTAAATACTTTAATGAATGTGATTTAAAGTGTGGGAATCTTCTTGCATAAGTGTTTTCCTTAGGAAATGGTGTTCTTAATTGTTTGTTTTTTATTTTGTTTGTTTGCAATTGTTATGTTTTAAACTTTTTATATTTATTCTTCCCTCGTGGATTAGTGTAGGAAGCACACTGCACACCTATTCTTCCTTTCATTTGGTATCAATGCCTCATCACCTCAGATCCAAGGTGTCAGGGACAATGTTTTTTGATGTAATCATGGTTTGAGTGGGATTTTTCCAAAAGGAAGTATTGTTGTACAGAAATGTCAAGTAGATATGGATTTGAAATGGAGAAGTTTAATGGCACTAACTTTGATCCGTGGAAGCTCAATATGGAGGATCTTCTCATAGATCGATATCTATGGGTTGGAATATGTGGAAGCAAACCCACTATTATAAAAGATGAAGAGTGAGCAATGTTGGAGAAAAAGATGAGAATCCTTATTGATTTTGTTTGTCCGATTCAATATTATTGAATGTTTCTGAAGAAGGAAATGTAGAAACTGTTTGGAAGAATTTGGGGGATTTGTATCAAGTGAATCGTTAGTTCATACTTTTTTTTGCAAAAAACGTTCTTTGCATTGAAAATCTGTGTAGATGATTCTATATTTGATCGCCTAAATACATTTAATATTATTGTGACCTAATTGGTCTTAATTGGAGTGAATATGGATGAGGAGGATCCTTTTGTGTTTTTTTTCAGACTAATGGGACTACCTGGTATTGATCATTAGAAGCACTATAAAGAAATTTGTTATGGATGAGGTCATGGTTTCTTTACTATCAAAGGAGGTGAGGAAAACATCTTATGAATCCACCGAGGAGGCCTTGTGATGCAGGAACATCACTCCAACTCAGTAAACCATCATCTATTCAACACATCAATGTGTATTTAAGAAGGGAAGAGGTGCCAACCCTCTCATTTTTCCCTTAAATTTTAAAATTTAAATGTAATTAAAAGAAAATTAAATGTTGTAAGGCTTGAGCAGAGTAGAGTCATGCCTTTGTATAGGAAGTAGTTAGAGTCAAGTTTAATGGTTGAAAGTAGGTTGATCTAGATCTGATTCAGACTAGATGTTCATTCAATGTAATCTCTCTCAATTAAATGGTGATTAGACACCACTAATGTACTTTGGAGGGAAGGCTCAATGAGACCCTGTTGTATAAATAATTGTAACATATGCCCAATAGAGGTTCCTGAAAATTGAGAGAAAAATCATTCTAAGCCAAGGAGAGAGATGAGACAAGGTTACAGCCTCAGCTCACACATTGTAATTAACATTATGGTATTAATACAAAATAACAGATTTCATTGTTTATCAATTCCTGTGTGGTGAATGTTTATGAATTTTATATGTGTGTTTATGAAGATATGTTGTAGGTGTATGTGTTAGATTTCATCTATAGGGTAAAGATAGAATTCTCTATCTTTGTGAGTTTGTTGGATTATTTCTGGGTTCTTTCAGGCTAAATGCAAAGAGTACATGACAGAGTATAAAAAACTATGTGAGTCAACGCAAGGAGTGCATGTCTGAACTCTTTTGATTCAGAGAAGAACATGCTAGGAGGGCACACCAGACAAATCACATACTTGGAGTGGAACCTCAAGGTTACTGAACACCTTAGAGGGGAAAGTCTGTGTAGGATAAAGAACAGCCAATGTTACTAAATACTCTGAGAGTTCTGCGAGGCAGGCATTGAGCAGGTGAAAGTGTGGACAAGTGAACTCTATTTCAATTTCAGATAGGAGAGAAGTGTGAAGAATAACACACCCCAAAGTTATTGAACACTTTGGTAAAGAGGCAAGAGACATACTTCAGATTTTTTGAACACTCTCAAGGAAAGGATCAACAAGGAGTGCACAGAACCAACACATTATGAAGCGTTGGAGGAATTTGAAGGAAAGAGACTTGTTGAACACTCTGTAGGAGATCTCTACAAGTGTGAATTGAGTAGATGTAGGAGATGCATCAATGAACTTGAAGGATTTCATAAAATAGGAGGAAGACCTATGCAAGGAGTGCACCATGCCAACATTTAGACAAATTGTTTAAAGTCTAAAGTCGTATGAAGGCTCAGTTGAGTGCAAGGAGTGCACGAGAAATCTAATTCGAGTTCTGGGAGAAAGGTTTCCAAGAGGTCACACCACAAGGTTAAGAATCATAGGAGAGGCAAGTGCAAGTTTGCACAGAAAATCCTATGCAAGGAGTGTATAAGGCAAAGACAATCTCAGACATAGACTCTGGGAGAAGCGTAATCATGTGCTCACACTTCATTGAAGTGTTGAACAAACCTCGGAAGGAATAGCGCAAGGAATGTGCAGGAGAACTTGTTTCAAGTTTGAAAAGCTCAGGAGGATGAGCGTTGAGTGTTAGGAGGGCACATAAACTCTTTGAAGGGAAGAAAAAGGGTTGAGTCCCTCAGAAATATGAGCAACTACAAGGATTAATAAAAATAGTGCACAATGATTGTGCACGGCGATCGAAGGTCAAGGAAATTTACATATTCCAATTAGAAAGGCAATGCAAGTTTGCACATAAAGTGCGAGTGTGCACCAAAGTAGAGATCAATTTGCATTAGCAGAAGCTAAGAAGAGATAGCTCAAGGTGTGCACTAGAGATGAACTTGCTTCAAGTTTGAAAGCTTAGGAGGAGGAGAAAAGTCGAGACCCAAGTAGCTAGGTTTGTAGGTGAAATCTCAAAAGGTTGCAAGCTTTAACACTTGAAAATTCTTCCAACTTGGGAGAAATCCAAAGCTCAGGAGGAGGATAAACAATAGTCATTGGATTAGCTGCAAGGGGAGTTATGGACTAGAAAATTCTATGTCCCGACACCCAAAGGAGTGTGCAGAGGAGGAGAACATATCCTCTCCATCATATCTAAGCACGCAGATTGGCAGTCGTTGCATCCAGGTAAGGTGCATGGAACTTAAATCCTTTTTAAAGTGAACAGGAGAGAGGGATAGATGAAGTCCTAAAGTTCTGAAGCCAGTCAGAACTATCCATCATTTAGAGGGATAGGTGGTGAAATATCAGAAGGTTCGAGATGAATAACTTCAAAGAGATTGGCGTGGAGAGAAGAGAAAACATTACAAATTCGCGAAGGGCGAAGTAAATCCAAAATGTGGGATCTGGAAGGGTATGTGTCATAGATCCATGAACTTCAAAGGAAGATTCCTTTGTAGGAAAGGCAAGGTGGATTAGCCAAAACTCCCTAAGGTCGAACTAGCAAAGAATATAGTGGTTGTCGATCTGAGGAGGACACTTGTCATTGGATCGGGGGAATTTAATCCCAACTGTCAAATTTTGTGTAAATGTGGTGTCAGATCCATCACTTTGATGATAGGCCTCTTTGATAGAACCTAATGAGTAAATTCCCGAAGGCCAAAGCTCCCAATGGTTGAATTCAATAGGAGTCATTGATGAGCAGAGGGATGTATTTAGCGTTGAGATCCACATTGGGGAATTGACTCTCCATGAGGAATAGAGAAACAAAGCATTGACTGGAATTCATCCAAAGTGGAGATAGAGGGCTCATATGAACCTCTGATCAAGAGGAGCATGTGGTTCTTGATTTGTCGCTTCGAGTACATAGCACTTCAAAAGGGAAAGGTTGTGGAATGTTCGAAACCCACGAACACCAAAGTTCTAAAGTGCCTTAGCGAGTTTACCCCTTCATCACATCCTGAGGTAACATAATAGAAAGGGCCTAGCAAAAGTAGCTAATGCCTGTTTTTATTCCAATTTCAAATAGGGATTAGGGGCTTAACAGGATCCCATGGGTCCCGCACGACCTAGGCCTGAAAAGAAAATGGGCCTATGTAGAATTTATTTAGGGGATAATAGGGTCCCAAAAAGATGATCCAACTAATATATTTGAGGATCATAGACCGAGAGGTCGTGCAACCCCTAGGAGAGAAAGGGGGATGCATCAAGTGGTATTAGAGCCTAGGAAAAGGTTATGTCTAATACCATCAAGTGGTATGAGAGAAGAAATTTTCTTGCAGACAAGAGCTACATAATTAATTTATGTAGGCAAGAAGAGGTAGTCTGAAACCATCAAGTGGTATCAGATGTTGATTTTTCTTGTAGACATCAGGAAAAGAAAAGAGGTGATAGTCTGATAACATCAAATGGTATCAGAAGCTTTAATTTCACATGTATACAACAGGTGAAGGAGAAGGCAGAGTGTTGATGCTCTGCGAAGGATTGTTGCAAGTTCGCAACAGTCAATAGACAACTAGGTGGGCTATAGGGAAAGTTGGAGGTTCTCTCAGTTGCAGAGTGGACAATAGACAGCCAGGTGGGCTGAAGTGAAATAAAGGAAATGGATGTTGAATTCGATAAGAGTGGTCAAGGAAAGGACCACCAACAGAAAAGAAAATCATAGATGGATAAAGATCTTGAGGAAATTAGAGCATAGCTCGACTAGATAATGTTGAAGATGCAACAAGAGTCTGAGGTACATTTGAGGTATGAATGGCCAATCAAACAGAGAGTAAAATGTCCTATACAAAAATTTTTGGCCAGACGACAATGCCAATAGTTGAGGACATGGCTCAAGGAAGTTGAAACCCTCAGTGACATAGAGAAGTTGGTTTGCGTTCGTGAGACAAAAGTTGGAGAAAACCTTAGTGATGGGGAGAGGAGATCAAGCAGAGATATTGTAGACTTCCAAGAGGGAAGTAGTGAGCTATCATATTTCCAGGTGGGAAATGAGTTGAGATCAATGGAGTATCTAGTGAACTTCCAGGAGGGAAGTGATGAAAATTAAGATTGCCAAGTGGGAAATGATAGGAGATCAACAGTTGATCTCATAGACTTCTAGGAGGGCAAATGTGAAATCCCAGATTTCCAAGTGGGTAAAGAAGAAGAGATGAACTCAGTAGAGAGTTCATATCAACAATAAGATTTGATGGAAGAGGATCAGAGGAGCATTCTAATCATTGGGAGAATTCAAATATTCCTTCCAATTAGCCTAGCAGAGGCCAATACACAAATTTCAGGTGCAGTAAAAGAGAAAGGACAATGATTTGTGATTGTCATAGAGGAGGAGGAGAAGGAGGAGACATTGATGTCTACCCTAGTAAAAAAAGAGTAGAATATAAATAAGTTGTTCACTCCATGGGAGAAGGAGTTGGAGATGTTGGAGGATTGGTTGAACAATCCAGAACCACAGAAGGAATGCCATGAGACACTCATTTATATTGGAGAAGAATACCAATATAAAGAGAGGATGGAGGAATATGGAGTGGAACCAACACAAGAGGGGTTGATAAGAGTTAGTCTGTCAGAGGAGATAACTGAGCAACATTTCAATGAGGAGACTGCAGAATTGGAGTCTAGAGCAGAGTGGCAAGCTAGTGCCATAGGATAAAAAGGTAGCATGGGAGATCAATTTGATCTTCCCTTTGATCAACGAGATGTTTGGATGAAAGGAGGAGACAACCAACAGATCGAATGGAATAAGTGATTGAGGAGATCAAAAATCTCATGTTGAAATCAACACAGGAGGAGATTTTCAGTAGGAGGATGCTTAACAAAGGAAATACTGCAAGAGAAGGAGAGAAGAAATAGTAGAAATAAAGAAAAGGAGCAAGAGGACAACTCCAAGGGAGAGTTTGGGATCTAGGGGGATTTCAGCAGCAGAGCACGGGAGCTCATGAGAAAGATCTCATGATTTTCCCAGAAGTGGAGTATGATGCAGGGGCACCGCTCCACCTTAGCAAAGTGCCAACTATTCATCACATCAACATGCATTTAAGAAGGGGAGAGGCACCGCCCCTCTCATTTTTCCATTAAATTTTAAAATTTAAATGAAATTAAAAGAAAATTAAATGTTTTAAGGATTTAGTAGAGTCGATTCATGCCTTTGCAAAAACATTAGTTAGAGTCACCTTCAATGGTTGATAATAGATTGATATAGATCCAATTCAGTCTATATGTTCATTCAATGTAATCTTCCTCGATAGATAAGCATTGTAAATGGTGATTAGACACCACTAGTGTAGTTTGGAGGGAAGGCTCAATGATCCTCTCTTGTATAAATAATTGTAATGTATGCCCAGTAGAAGCTATTGAAAATTGAGAGAAAAATTATTGTAAGCTAAGGAGAGAGTCGAGACTTAGTTGCAGTTCGAGCTCACACATTGTAATTAGCAGTCTGGTATTAATACAAGAGAACAAATTTCACTGTTTATCACTTCCTGTGTGTTGAATGTTTATGAATTTTATCTGTGTGTTTATGAAGATATGTTGTAGGTGTATGTGTTAGATTTCATCTATAGGGTAAAGATAGACTTCTCTATATTTGTGAGTTTTTTGGATTATTTCTCAATTATTTCAAGGTAAATGCAAGGAGTGCATGACAGAGTATCAAAACCTATGTGAACCAATGCAAGGAGTGTTTTTTTGAACTCTTTCGAGTCGGAGAATAACATGTAATGAGGGCACACCATAGAAATCACATACTTAGAGTGGAGCCTCAAGGTTACTGAACACCTTATAGGTGAAAGTCTGTGTAGGAGAAAGAAAAACCATAGTTACTGAATACTTTGAGAGTTCTTCTATTAGGGTATTGAGCAAGTGAAAGTGTGCACAAGTGAACTCTATTTTGAATTGAAAGAGGAGACATGTGTTAAGAAGAAGACACCCATGAGTTATTGAACACTCTGGTGAAGATAAATGAGATATAATTTAGAGTTGTTGAACACTATGAAGGAAGGGATCAGGAAGGAGCTCTTTGAAAAAGTGCAAGGAGTGCATAGAACCAACACTTTGTAGTAGATATTTGCAAGTGTGAATTGAGCAGATGCAAGAGATGCATCAGTGAACCTGAAGGACTTCAGGAAGCAGGAGGAAGATCTGTGCAAGGAGTGCACCAGGACAAAACTTAGAAAAAGTGTTGAAAGTATAAATCTGTCTGAAGGCTCAGTCGAGCACAAGGAGTGCACGAGAAATCTAATTCGAGTTCAAGAAGAAAGGTTTCCAAGAGGGAACACCGTAAGGTCAGGACTCAGAACAAGGTCGAGTGTAAGTTTGCAAAGAAAGGCCTATGTAAGGAGTGTATGAGGTAGAGATAGTCTGATTCCTAGACCGTGGGAGAAGCGCAAGCATGCGCTCATAGTTCATTGAAGTGTTGAAAAATGCTTAGAATGAATAGCTCAATTAGTGCATAGGAGAACTTTCTTCAAGCCCGCAAATATTGGGGGGATGAGAATCGAGTTCTAGGAGGAGGAGCCTAGAGTGATAGGAGGATGCATAAACCCTTTAAAGGAAAGCAGAATGTTTGAGTCCCTTAGAAATCTGAGAAAATACAAGGCTTGAGAAAAATAGTGCAAGTCTGCACAGTGACACTGCATGGAGAGCAGAGGTGAAGGAACTTTAGAGATTCAAATTGGAAATGCATTGAAAGTTTACATGTAAATAACAAGTGTGCACCATATTAGACATCAAGTTTCATTGGTAGAAGATTAGAAGAGATAGTGCAAGGTGTGCATCGAAGACGAACTTGATTCAGTTTCAGAAGCTTCGGAGGAGGAACAACATTGAGACCCAAGTAGTAGGGTTCGCAGGAAAAATATCAAAAGGCCACAGCCTTTGACACTTGAAAATTATTCCAACTCGAGAGAAATTCAGATCTCAAGAGGAGGAGAAACATCAGTCATTGGATCAACTACAACGGGAGATTTGGACTGTCGAATTATATATCCATACACTCAAAGGAATGTGCAGAGGAGGATAGAAGATCCCAAATGTTGTATCTAAGTGCGTTTATTGAAAATCATTGGATCTAGGTAAGGTGCTCAAAAATTAAATCCTTTTCAAAGTGCACAGGAGAGAAGGATAACTGAAGTCTCAAAGTTCCAAATCTAGTTGGAATTGTCCATTGTCTGGAGGGAAAGGTGTTAAAATATTAGAAGGTTCAGGAGGAGGAACTTCAGATATATTGGCGTGGATCAAAGAGAAAACTTCGTGAAGTCGCAAAGGGCGAAGTAAATCCTGAATGTGGGATATGGAAGGGTACATGGCAGAGGTCCATGGACCTCAAGGGAAGAGTCCTTCAGAGGAAAGGCAAGGTGGAGTAGCCAAAACTCTCGAAGGATGAACTAGCGAACAAGATCATGGTCGTCAATCTGAGGAGGATACTTTTCATCAGACCAGGGGAATTTAATCCCATCCATCAGATTGTGTGGGAACATGGTATCATATCCATAAATTTAGTTATAGGATGCTTCAAGAGAACCTAAAGAGTAAAATTCTAAAGGCCAAATCTTCCGAGGCCAAAGTCAACAAGAGTCATTGATGAGAAGAGGGACACATGGAGCATGGAGATCCATGTGAGGGAATTGACACCCCAGGAAACATAGAGTAGCAAAGCATTGATTGGAAGTCATTTGTAGTGGAGACATTGGGTGCATCTCAACCTCCGATCAAGAGGCGTTTTTGGCGATTGATTTTTCCCTTCGGGTACGGAGCACTTTGGGAGGAAAAGGTGGTGGAATTTTTGAAACCCCTGAACACCGAAGTTCTGAAGTTCCTTAAAAGGTTTAGCCCCGAGTCACAGCCCGAGGTCACATAACTAAAAGGGCCTAGAGGAATCATCTAGTGCATATTTCTATTCCAATTTCAAATAGGGAGTAGGGAATTAATAGGAGCCCATGGGTCTCATAGGACTTGCACCTAAGGAGAAAACGGGCCTTTGTAGAATTGATTTGGGGGGCAGTAGGGTCCCAAAGAATTGNGATTGATTTTTCCCTTCGGGTACGGAGCACTTTGGGAGGAAAAGGTGGTGGAATTTTTGAAACCCCTGAACACCGAAGTTCTGAAGTTCCTTAAAAGGTTTAGCCCCGAGTCACATCCCGAGGTCACATAACTAAAAGGGCCTAGAGGAAGCATCTATTGCATATTTCTATTCCAATTTCAAATAGGGAGTAGGGAATTAATAGGAGCCCATGGGTCTCACAGGACTTGCACCTAAGGAGAAAAGGGGCCTTTGTAGAATTGATTTGGGGGGCAGTAGGGTCCCAAAGAATTGATCCAACTCAGATATTTGAATATCTTATACTGGGAGGTCATGAAAACCCTAGGATAGAAGGGGGGTTGCATCACCTTGGTTGTTCATCGAATATTGAAGGAAAAAGGTAGCAAGAGAGAAAATGGAAGATTCAACTCCCGTGGGAGACATAAATCACCTAGAATGTCTAAGAAAAAATGTTGGAACTATGGAAAGGTCGGGCATCTAAGAAGGGAATTGAAAGAAGAGAAGAAGAACAATAAGAAGGAAAATAATGATTTTGATGATGATTCTAAAATAAATTCTGAAGAGGATCGTGGAGATTCATTTTTTGTAGCTTTGGAAACTCATGAAAGTGAGGGTGCATGGTTGACTCTGGAGCTTCCTTCCACATTAATTCCTATTGTCACTAGTTTTTAGTGTATGTGAAATATGATGGTGGGTTGATATACCTTAGTGATTAGTCTCCTCTTAAAAATGTTTTCCATGGTATAGTCTTGATTAGACTCCATTGTGGAAGAGTAAAGGGGATACATGGAGTTATGTACATTCTAGGTTTGGAAAAAAACCTAATACAATCATCACACTTAATGATTTGGGTGTCCAAGTTGTTTTCTCTAACAAAGGGTGTAATATGGAATGTGTAAATATTGTAGTCACAAAGGGTGGTTGTGTGGGAATTTCATTCCATCTTGATGCATGCATTATAGAGTTTAATATTTCTTTGAATTTTGCAGCAAGGAGATCTTGATCTGCAATTCAGATATGAAAAAACACATAGAAAGAAAGAAACAATGGTGAGGGGAATAGTTAGAGTGGAATAAATAAAGGATCGGTGGAGTTGAGCTAAAGAGTGCAGAGTGGAGTAATCAAGTTAGTGTTTGTAAATAATTCTTCTTAATCAATTGTAAAAATTTGTTAATAAGCCTTAAGTTTATGTTTTATATAATGTTTTTTATTTCATTGGAAATGTATATTACTAAGAATACATCAATCTTCTTCATCCCATTTTTATATAGTTACATGAAATCCATAAGTCATAAGCAATATTTTGAGACCATTCTCAAAACAAAATGGAAGAAAATATAGATATTAAAATATCATAGCTAGTCTCCATTAAAAATCCATTTAATCTCACAATTTTGGTTGGGAAATTTACGTATTGATGCCCTGGGAAGATAGTGCAAAGTTTTCTTAAACTTTGTTGGAAATCATGAACAAGTTCTAGGTAAATTCATAATATTAATAAATAATGTTTTCATTTTCCATGTGGTATATATTGTAAGACCTTCTGGTAAGGATAAAGTGTAAGGTTGTGTGTCAAGGAAAGTGTTGGTTGTAAACGGTCAAGGATTACAAAATCATAAGTTATAAGAAGCAAGAGTCAATCTTTAAATGTTATGGTTAAAGAAGTAACATTTGAGTATTATAGGTATAGCACTAAGTATGAACTCGTAAGGGTAAATCACATAGCATCAAGGTTAAGGGTAAAGCCTTAATAGTTAGCTATTAAAAAACAACTAATTGAGGATAATTGGTCAAGAGTAAATAATTAATGATTAGGCCTCAATGATAGAACATTATTGTTTAAAGGTAAAACTTTGAGTGTCATCTTTAAAAGGAACCATTTGAGGGGAAGTGATCAAAACTAAATCATTAATAATTAGTAGTCATGGATGAAGTATTAAACATTAGAGATTAGTGGTGAAAGGGTCAATATTAGGACTCAATTATCAAATGGAAAAAGGTTCAGCATTAGTAGTCAATAATGGAATGTTGTTTGGACAGGTGTGTCATACACCTTGTACTGTTGTAATGTAGAGAAGTGGTAGTGGTAGGCTAAGGTTAGAGGAAAACAAACTATAAGACCTAACTTATTCTTATGTTGACGAAATGTCCTCAGAATCCTTATGTTATTTTTGAACAATATTGTAACCATTTAGTTGCTAAATAATTCATTGAATGTGATTTAAAGTGTGGGATTCTTGTCCCATGAGGGTTTTCCCTAGGAAATGGTGTTCTTAAGTGTTTGTTGTTTATTTAATTTGTTTTTAATTGTAATATTTTAAATGTTTTTTGCATATTCTTCCCTCGTGGATTAGTGTAGGAAGCATACTCCACACCAATGCTTCTTTTCTTTTGGTATCAAAGCCTCATCACCTCAAATAAAAGGTGTTATGGACAATTTTTTTTTATCTAATAATGGTTTGAGTGGGAGTTTGCACAAATCATGGATGCCTCATCATCCATGACGTAATCATGTTAAATTTGTTTCTCGTTCTCTTAAATTTTCTAGGTTGTTGGAATTAATTCATTCTAATGTATCTCATTGAATTAAATTTGTTTCAAATTCTAAGGATTTTTGTTATGTGTCATTCACTGATGATTATTATAGAAGTACATGGGTATGTTTTCTTAGAAAACAATATGAGGTTTTTAATTGATTTAATGAAATTAAGGCTCTCTTGGAAAATGATGCAGGAGCATCTCAAGCGAGCCAGCGTAGAGGTAAAAGACAGTTGGAAAAGCGCCCAATGCAAATTTTGAAAATGTCTTGAAACATTAATGAAGTCATCAAGTGGAGGCACACTTGTAAAATGTAAACGGACCTTGAGAGATCTACTCTCATCCTTATTAGGTAGAATGCATTTATAATAGTAAATGCAAGTAGATAGAATTTAATGCGTAGATTAGACAGTTTAGAATGAAAGAGGGAAACATGATATAGACACCCTCATTGTATTATTGTATGATAGGGAAGAACATACAGAGCTGGGACAAAGAAACTGTGTTTGAAAACCACCCATGTATAAGATTTGAGTTAATAGAAGAAGTCTTAATTCAAATTTATGGCGTTGTATTTGTTTCTTGTATGTGTATGTTGAATGGTATGTTCATGGTTATACTCTTTCTGTTATACATTTTCTTTTATGCTATGTATGAATGATTTCTTGATTGAATATTTGAAATATGAGAGGAAAGGGTAAAGGAATGAGTTTCAATTGTTTCTCTATCTGAGCAAGAGTTCCTGCAAGGAGTGCAGTTGAATTTTCCACAAGGAGTGCGTTGACAAAGGGTTTAGAGGTTTGTCTCTGAAAGCTCAAAAGGAATAGCTTTTGTTCTCATTTCCTCAAGAGTGCAAGTTGAGCATAGAATCTGTGCAAGGTGTGCGCAGGCTGAGTAGAGATTCAGGTTTTGTAACCTGATCAAAGTATTGAGAGACTGTTGTTGCAGGGAGTGCGTAGAGTCGAATGGTGTTCAACACTTGAAGGTGTTTGAAGGTTTTTTGCAACGGGTGCGAGCAGGGGTTTTCTAAAAGACTCGAATTCATGGAAAAGTTCAGAAGGATTTGAACCTTAGAAGTGGTCGAAGGGAGGCAAGAGGCCAAGTACCTTGAAAGACTGAAAAGGAAGGCATAGCGACATTTTGCTACAGTTGGGCAAGTTCCACGGAAAGAGATACTTTGGTTAGTTGTGCAGAAGTTCTCAAGGGAAGAGACCGATGGTTGGAATTCTCCGTGGAGAATTTGTGAAGTCCTGTGAGCCGCTAGATCTCACAGAGGAGCAGGGGAGTTACGGTGAGTGATTTTCGAGGGGTTCAATCTTAGGAGAAGTAGAGTCGTAGATTTCAAGCCAACAGGAGTCATTGGATTTACCCGTGGATTTCTATTTCGGGGTTTCGTGAGTTGAAGTCCCAAAATCTTTTCCTCAGGAGTCGCGAAATCATGAAGTGCGAAGTCTCAAAGGGTCAAAAGGAGTGTGTGGGCCATAGGAATTGATCACAGTGGACAAATGGTGCACTATCAGCACAAAAGTCAATTTCATTGACTATTTCGGGGTTTTCATGAGGTGAAGTCCCGAAATCTTTGCATCAGGATTCGCGAAGTCGCGACGTCCAAAATCCCAATGGAATGAAGAAATATTGAAAATTCAACCTTGTGAGCACATCGTAGTTTCGGTAATTCGGGTTTCAGGGGTTGAGGGGACAAGTTGCATGGCACCGCAACTCCTGAAATTGTGATAAGGAGGAAGGTGATATAGAGAGAGAAAAGGTCAAGTGTCATAAATTCAGGTTTCGGGGTTCTGAGAGACAAAACGATTGACCACAGGATTCACAGAATTGCGAAGTCCGATCTTCTGAAGTGCAAAGAGAGATTCCACAAGGTTTTGTTGTGGGTGAAGATTTCCAGAAAGGGAAATAGGAGAGCCATTTCCAGAAGCTCTTTGGGCCAGTGGAGGAAGAACGATCCTGTGTGCATGGACTTCCGACCTATGGGTTGGGAGGGCTGCATCAACTTGGTATCAGAGCCCATAAAGGTTTCTTTGTTTTCTATAGCAGGGAAAAGGAGAATTCACCATGCCGTCGATAAGAAGGGACAGGCAAACACCCGATCCACCAGAGGATAGGGAAATGCCGAGATGAAGTGGTAGGTAGATGTTTTATCTAGCCATGGAGAGAGAGATGCATGATCTACATGCCAGACTTGAAGACATGGAGACAACACAGAGGCACACATTCGGTGTTGGGGATCTTAGTGATTCCGAAAGAGAAAATGAAACTGGACATGATGAAGAAGAAGTCACAGCGGAAGATGCAGCAAACAAAACCTTGATTAGGGCTATTGCAAGAATGGGTGGAAGAGAGAAAATGGACATTCCATTTTATGAGGGAAATCTGGATGCAGAGGAGCTTCTAGACTAGATTAGAGCCCTGGACACATATTTTGACTATGAATATGTCGAAGAGGACAAGAAGGTCAAACATGTTGTCACAAGATTAAAGGGAAATGTAGCATTGTGGTGGGATGAGCTACAAGATGGCAAACACTGCAAAGGAAAGCATAAGATTAAGAGTTGGGATAGGATGATCGTGAAGTTGAAGGTGAAATTCATTCCCAGGGATTACCATATTACTCTGTTTTGAAGAATGCAAAACTTGAGACAGAAGCTGATGACAGTGAAAGTATATACTGAAGAATTCTACAGGTTGAACATCAGTGCAGGTCATCAAGAAAGAGATGATGAGAAAGTTGCTAGGTGCATGAATGGACTGAGATACGACATTAAGGATGAGATGAGAATGATGACCATATGAATAGTGGAAGATGCTTATTAGATGGCTCTAAAAGCTAAAGAGAAGCTGAGCCGAAGGTAGGGTGAAAGAAGCTGAGGCAGAAGTAAGCCCAAAGGAAAATCAGTTGCCCAGGATAAAAACCAGAAACCCAAGGAGGATTGGAAGAAACCTTAGACTTGAAATGAGAGAGGTGGAAGCTCACAGTGAGGGAAATATGCTGAACAGAGAGGGAAGAATACCAAACAGAGATGAGATTATGCCAACAATAATACTTTTCCTCATACTAGAGGTAGGGGAAGAGGAAGAGGTGGACTAATAACATGCTTCACATGTGGAAAGAATGGGCACAAGTCTTATGAGTGTCCAGACAAAAAGAAAGAAGGTGGTGAGACTCACATCGCTGAAGCACAGAGGCGAGATGTTGAGGCAGAAGACACTGAAGGCAGAAGATCGTTGATGATGCGAAAAGCTCTTTTGACACCAGAGAAAGAGGTGGAGAACTCAGTCCAAGGAAACAAACTTTTTTGGACTTCTTGCAAGACCAAGTACAAGGTATGCAAGGTCATTTTGGACAGTGGTAGCATGGACAATCTTGTTTAAACGAAGATGGTAGAAAACCTGGAGCTAGAGACAATTGATCATCCAAGCCCATACAAAGTTTCATAGCTAGAAAAAGGACATCAGGTAACTGTCACTAAACAGTGTTTAGTTGAATTTAAGATAAGAGGATATAATGATAAGATATTATGTGATGCTATTCCTATGGATGTTTGTCATCTATTGCTGGGTAGGCCATGGCAGTATGATAGGAATGTGGTTCATGATGGGAGGATGAACACATATGCCCTAGAGAAAAATGGGAGAACTCACATGTTGCTTCCAATCAAGGATAAGGAGGTGAAACCTGAAGTAAGAAACAATGTACTTCTCATGAGTAGGAAGGAAATTCTTATAGAGGTTAAGAAGAAGGAGGATCCACAATTCATTGTGGTCAGGAAGCCTAGAAATGTTCTGACAAACATAAGAGTGGATGATTTACCCGAAGAGGTTCAGGAACTACTGGAAGAGTTCGTTGATATAGTAGTGGATGAACTACCTCATTTGTTGCCACTGATCAGAAGTGTAACTCATCATATTGATCTCATACCAGGAGCTAGTTTTCCAAACAAATCCACATACAGATTGACACCACAAGAGAATGAGGAGGTCAAAAGAGAAGTCCATGATTTGCTGGACAAAGGGTTGGTTAGAGAAAGCTTGAGTCCATGTGTTGTTTCGACAGTACTCAGTCCAAAGAAAGATGGAGGCTGGAGGATGTGTACTGACTCCAGGGAGATTAACAAGATAACCATTAGGTACAGATTTCCATTGCCAAGGATGGATGATCTGATGGATTGCTTAAGTGGAGAATTTTTTTTTTCAAAGATTGATTTGAAAAGTGGTTATCACCAAATCCACATGAGAGAAGGTGATGAATGGAAGACAGCCTTCAAGACTAATGAAGGGTTGTATGAATGGCTTGTTATGTTGTTTGTCTTAACAAACGCGTTGAGTACCTTCGTGAGGTTGATGAACGAAGTCCTGAAGGAGTTCGTCAGAAAATTTGTTATCGTATATCTTGATGATATATTGATTTTCAGTAAAACAGAAGCTAANGATTGATTTTTCCCTTCGGGTACGGAGCACTTTGGGAGGAAAAGGTGGTGGAATTTTTGAAACCCCTGAACACCGAAGTTCTGAAGTTCCTTAAAAGGTTTAGCCCCGAGTCACATCCCGAGGTCACATAACTAAAAGGGCCTAGAGGAAGCATCTATTGCATATTTCTATTCCAATTTCAAATAGGGAGTAGGGAATTAATAGGAGCCCATGGGTCTCACAGGACTTGCACCTAAGGAGAAAAGGGGCCTTTGTAGAATTGATTTGGGGGGCAGTAGGGTCCCAAAGAATTGATCCAACTCAGATATTTGAATATCTTATACTGGGAGGTCATGAAAACCCTAGGATAGAAGGGGGGTTGCATCACCTTGGTTGTTCATCGAATATTGAAGGAAAAAGGTAGCAAGAGAGAAAATGGAAGATTCAACTCCCGTGGGAGACATAAATCACCTAGAATGTCTAAGAAAAAATGTTGGAACTATGGAAAGGTCGGGCATCTAAGAAGGGAATTGAAAGAAGAGAAGAAGAACAATAAGAAGGAAAATAATGATTTTGATGATGATTCTAAAATAAATTCTGAAGAGGATCGTGGAGATTCATTTTTTGTAGCTTTGGAAACTCATGAAAGTGAGGGTGCATGGTTGACTCTGGAGCTTCCTTCCACATTAATTCCTATTGTCACTAGTTTTTAGTGTATGTGAAATATGATGGTGGGTTGATATACCTTAGTGATTAGTCTCCTCTTAAAAATGTTTTCCATGGTATAGTCTTGATTAGACTCCATTGTGGAAGAGTAAAGGGGATACATGGAGTTATGTACATTCTAGGTTTGGAAAAAAACCTAATACAATCATCACACTTAATGATTTGGGTGTCCAAGTTGTTTTCTCTAACAAAGGGTGTAATATGGAATGTGTAAATATTGTAGTCACAAAGGGTGGTTGTGTGGGAATTTCATTCCATCTTGATGCATGCATTATAGAGTTTAATATTTCTTTGAATTTTGCAGCAAGGAGATCTTGATCTGCAATTCAGATATGAAAAAACACATAGAAAGAAAGAAACAATGGTGAGGGGAATAGTTAGAGTGGAATAAATAAAGGATCGGTGGAGTTGAGCTAAAGAGTGCAGAGTGGAGTAATCAAGTTAGTGTTTGTAAATAATTCTTCTTAATCAATTGTAAAAATTTGTTAATAAGCCTTAAGTTTATGTTTTATATAATGTTTTTTATTTCATTGGAAATGTATATTACTAAGAATACATCAATCTTCTTCATCCCATTTTTATATAGTTACATGAAATCCATAAGTCATAAGCAATATTTTGAGACCATTCTCAAAACAAAATGGAAGAAAATATAGATATTAAAATATCATAGCTAGTCTCCATTAAAAATCCATTTAATCTCACAATTTTGGTTGGGAAATTTACGTATTGATGCCCTGGGAAGATAGTGCAAAGTTTTCTTAAACTTTGTTGGAAATCATGAACAAGTTCTAGGTAAATTCATAATATTAATAAATAATGTTTTCATTTTCCATGTGGTATATATTGTAAGACCTTCTGGTAAGGATAAAGTGTAAGGTTGTGTGTCAAGGAAAGTGTTGGTTGTAAACGGTCAAGGATTACAAAATCATAAGTTATAAGAAGCAAGAGTCAATCTTTAAATGTTATGGTTAAAGAAGTAACATTTGAGTATTATAGGTATAGCACTAAGTATGAACTCGTAAGGGTAAATCACATAGCATCAAGGTTAAGGGTAAAGCCTTAATAGTTAGCTATTAAAAAACAACTAATTGAGGATAATTGGTCAAGAGTAAATAATTAATGATTAGGCCTCAATGATAGAACATTATTGTTTAAAGGTAAAACTTTGAGTGTCATCTTTAAAAGGAACCATTTGAGGGGAAGTGATCAAAACTAAATCATTAATAATTAGTAGTCATGGATGAAGTATTAAACATTAGAGATTAGTGGTGAAAGGGTCAATATTAGGACTCAATTATCAAATGGAAAAAGGTTCAGCATTAGTAGTCAATAATGGAATGTTGTTTGGACAGGTGTGTCATACACCTTGTACTGTTGTAATGTAGAGAAGTGGTAGTGGTAGGCTAAGGTTAGAGGAAAACAAACTATAAGACCTAACTTATTCTTATGTTGACGAAATGTCCTCAGAATCCTTATGTTATTTTTGAACAATATTGTAACCATTTAGTTGCTAAATAATTCATTGAATGTGATTTAAAGTGTGGGATTCTTGTCCCATGAGGGTTTTCCCTAGGAAATGGTGTTCTTAAGTGTTTGTTGTTTATTTAATTTGTTTTTAATTGTAATATTTTAAATGTTTTTTGCATATTCTTCCCTCGTGGATTAGTGTAGGAAGCATACTCCACACCAATGCTTCTTTTCTTTTGGTATCAAAGCCTCATCACCTCAAATAAAAGGTGTTATGGACAATTTTTTTTTATCTAATAATGGTTTGAGTGGGAGTTTGCACAAATCATGGATGCCTCATCATCCATGACGTAATCATGTTAAATTTGTTTCTCGTTCTCTTAAATTTTCTAGGTTGTTGGAATTAATTCATTCTAATGTATCTCATTGAATTAAATTTGTTTCAAATTCTAAGGATTTTTGTTATGTGTCATTCACTGATGATTATTATAGAAGTACATGGGTATGTTTTCTTAGAAAACAATATGAGGTTTTTAATTGATTTAATGAAATTAAGGCTCTCTTGGAAAATGATGCAGGAGCATCTCAAGCGAGCCAGCGTAGAGGTAAAAGACAGTTGGAAAAGCGCCCAACGCAAATTTTGAAAATGTCTTGAAACATTAATGAAGTCATCAAGTGGAGGCACACTTGTAAAATGTAAACGTACCTTGAGCGATCTACTCTCATCCTTAGTAGGTAGAAGGCATTTATAATAGTAAATGCAAGTAGATAGAATTTAATGCGTAGATTAGACAGTTTAGAATGAAAGAGGGAAACAGGATATAGACACCCTCATTGTATTATTGTATGATAGGGAAGAAAATACAGAGCTGGGACAAAGAAACTGTGTTTGAAAACCACCCATGTATAAATATTTGAGTTAATAGAAGAAGTCTTAATTCAAATTCATGGCGTTGTATTTGTTTCTTATATGTGTATGTTGAATGGTATGTTCATGGTTATACTCTTTCTGTTATACATTTTCTTTTATGCTATGTATGAATGATTTCTTGATTGAATATTTGAAATCTGAGAGGAAAGGGTAAAGGAATGAGTTTCAATTATTTCTCTATTTGAGCAAGAGTTCCTGCAAGGAGTGCAGTTGAATTTTCCGCAAGGAGTGCGTTGACAAAGGGTTTAGAGGTTTGTCTCTGAAAGATCAAAAGGAATAGCTTTTGTTCTCATTTCCTCAAGAGTGCAAGTTGAGCATAGAAGTCGTGCAAGGTGTGCGTAGGCTGAGTAAAGATTCAGGTTTTGTAACCTGATCGAAGTATTGAGAGACTGTTGTTGCAGGGAGTGCGTAGAGTCGAATGGAGTTCAACACTTGAAGGTGTTTGAAGGTTTGTTGCAACGGGTGCGAGCAGGGGTTTTCTAAAAGACTCGAATTCATGGAAAAGTTCAGAAGGATTTGAACCTTTGAAGTGGTCGAAGGGAGGAAAGAGGCCAAGTACCTTGAAAGACTAAAAATGAAGGCATAGCGACATTTTGCTACAGTTGGACAAGTTCCACGGAAAGAGATACTTTGGTTAGTTGTGCAAAAGTTCTCAAGGGAAGAGACCGATGGTTGGAATTCTCCGTGGAGAATTTGTGAAGTCCTGTGAGCCGCCAGATCTCACAGAGGAGCAGGGGAGTTACGGTGAGTGATTTTCGAGGGGTTCAAGCTTAGGAGAAGTAGATTCGTAGATTTCAAGCCAATAGGAGTCATTGGATTTACCCGTGGATTTCTATTTCGGGGTTTCGTGAGTTGAAGTCCCAAAATCTTTGCCTCAGGAGTCGCGAAATCATGAAGTGCGAAGTCTCAAAGGGTCGAAAGGAGTGTGTGGGCCATAGGAATTGATCACAGTGGACAAATGGTGCACAATCATCACAAAAGTCAATTTCATTGACTATTTCGAGGTTTTCATGAGGTGAAGTCCCGAAATCTTTGCATCAGGATTCGCGAAGTCGCGATGTCCAAAATCCCAATGGAATGAAGAAATATTGAAAAGTCAACCTTGTGAGCACATCGGAGTTTCGGTAATTTGGGTTTCAGGGGTTGAGGGGACAAGTTGCATGACACCGCAACTCTTGAAATTGTGATAAGGAGGAAGGCGATATAGAGAGAGAAAAGGTCAAGTGTCATAAATTCAGGTTTCGGGGTTCTGAGAGACAAAACGCTTGACCATAGGATTCACAGAATTGTGAAGTCCGATCTTCCGAAGCGCGAAGGAAGATTCCACAAGGTTTTGTTGTGGGTGAATATTTCCAGAAAGGGAAATAGGAGAGCCATTTCCAGAAGCTCTTTGGGTCAGTGGAGGAAGAACGATCCTGTGTGCATGGACTTCCGACCTATGGGTTGGGAGGGCTGCATCAACTTGGTATCAGAGCCCATAAAGGTTTCTTTGTTTTCTATAGCAGGGAAAAGGAGAATTCACCATGCCGTCGATAAGAAGGGACAGGCAAACACCCGATCCACCAGAGGATAGGGAAATGCCGAGATGAAGTGGTAGGTAGATGTTTTATCTAGCCATGGAGAGAGAGATGCATGATCTACATGCCAGACTTGAAGACATGGAGACAACACAGAGGCACACATTCGGTGTTGGGGATCTTAGTGATTCCGAAAGAGAAAATGAAACTGGACATGATGAAGAAGAAGTCACAGCGGAAGATGCAGCAAACAAAACCTTGATTAGGGCTATTGCAAGAATGGGTGGAAGAGAGAAAATGGACATTCCATTTTATGAGGGAAATCTGGATGCAGAGGAGCTTCTAGACTAGATTAGAGCCCTGGACACATATTTTGACTATGAATATGTCGAAGAGGACAAGAAGGTCAAACATGTTGTCACAAGATTAAAGGGAAATGTAGCATTGTGGTGGGATGAGCTACAAGATGGCAAACACTGCAAAGGAAAGCATAAGATTAAGAGTTGGGATAGGATGATCGTGAAGTTGAAGGTGAAATTCATTCCCAGGGATTACCATATTACTCTGTTTTGAAGAATGCAAAACTTGAGACAGAAGCTGATGACAGTGAAAGTATATACTGAAGAATTCTACAGGTTGAACATCAGTGCAGGTCATCAAGAAAGAGATGATGAGAAAGTTGCTAGGTGCATGAATGGACTGAGATACGACATTAAGGATGAGATGAGAATGATGACCATATGAATAGTGGAAGATGCTTATTAGATGGCTCTAAAAGCTAAAGAGAAGCTGAGCCGAAGGTAGGGTGAAAGAAGCTGAGGCAGAAGTAAGCCCAAAGGAAAATCAGTTGCCCAGGATAAAAACCAGAAACCCAAGGAGGATTGGAAGAAACCTTAGACTTGAAATGAGAGAGGTGGAAGCTCACAGTGAGGGAAATATGCTGAACAGAGAGGGAAGAATACCAAACAGAGATGAGATTATGCCAACAATAATACTTTTCCTCATACTAGAGGTAGGGGAAGAGGAAGAGGTGGACTAATAACATGCTTCACATGTGGAAAGAATGGGCACAAGTCTTATGAGTGTCCAGACAAAAAGAAAGAAGGTGGTGAGACTCACATCGCTGAAGCACAGAGGCGAGATGTTGAGGCAGAAGACACTGAAGGCAGAAGATCGTTGATGATGCGAAAAGCTCTTTTGACACCAGAGAAAGAGGTGGAGAACTCAGTCCAAGGAAACAAACTTTTTTGGACTTCTTGCAAGACCAAGTACAAGGTATGCAAGGTCATTTTGGACAGTGGTAGCATGGACAATCTTGTTTAAACGAAGATGGTAGAAAACCTGGAGCTAGAGACAATTGATCATCCAAGCCCATACAAAGTTTCATAGCTAGAAAAAGGACATCAGGTAACTGTCACTAAACAGTGTTTAGTTGAATTTAAGATAAGAGGATATAATGATAAGATATTATGTGATGCTATTCCTATGGATGTTTGTCATCTATTGCTGGGTAGGCCATGGCAGTATGATAGGAATGTGGTTCATGATGGGAGGATGAACACATATGCCCTAGAGAAAAATGGGAGAACTCACATGTTGCTTCCAATCAAGGATAAGGAGGTGAAACCTGAAGTAAGAAACAATGTACTTCTCATGAGTAGGAAGGAAATTCTTATAGAGGTTAAGAAGAAGGAGGATCCACAATTCATTGTGGTCAGGAAGCCTAGAAATGTTCTGACAAACATAAGAGTGGATGATTTACCCGAAGAGGTTCAGGAACTACTGGAAGAGTTCGTTGATATAGTAGTGGATGAACTACCTCATTTGTTGCCACTGATCAGAAGTGTAACTCATCATATTGATCTCATACCAGGAGCTAGTTTTCCAAACAAATCCACATACAGATTGACACCACAAGAGAATGAGGAGGTCAAAAGAGAAGTCCATGATTTGCTGGACAAAGGGTTGGTTAGAGAAAGCTTGAGTCCATGTGTTGTTTCGACAGTACTCAGTCCAAAGAAAGATGGAGGCTGGAGGATGTGTACTGACTCCAGGGAGATTAACAAGATAACCATTAGGTACAGATTTCCATTGCCAAGGATGGATGATCTGATGGATTGCTTAAGTGGAGAATTTTTTTTTTCAAAGATTGATTTGAAAAGTGGTTATCACCAAATCCACATGAGAGAAGGTGATGAATGGAAGACAGCCTTCAAGACTAATGAAGGGTTGTATGAATGGCTTGTTATGTTGTTTGTCTTAACAAACGCGTTGAGTACCTTCGTGAGGTTGATGAACGAAGTCCTGAAGGAGTTCGTCAGAAAATTTGTTATCGTATATCTTGATGATATATTGATTTTCAGTAAAACAGAAGCTAAACATCTGAAACATTTGGTTACAGTAATGAAAAGGTTACAGGAGGAGAAGTTGTTGATAAACATGAAGAAGTCCTCATTCATGGAGACAGAGATCATCTATTTGGGTTTTTTTATTTTTGCAGATAAATTGAGGATGGATCCAGATAAGGTGGAGGTAATCAAGAATTGGCCATCACCAAAGAATGTCTTTGAGGTGAGAAGTTTTCATGGATTGGATAGTTTCTACCATAAGTTCATCAGAAATTTCAATGAAATTAGTGCACCAATGATGGATACAGTGAAGAAGAGACATAAATCTTTCCACTGGACAGAAGAGGCTGAGAAAACCTTCAATTTGTTGAAGAAGAAAATTATGGAACAACCAATTCTGGTATTGTCTGATTTCCAAAAGATATTCCAAGTGAAATGCGATGCAAGTGGGTTTGAAATAGGGGAAGTCTTGAGTCAAGAAGACAAGCCGATAGCATACTTCAATGAGAAGCTGAAGGAAGCCAAAGTGAAATACTCCATGTATGACAAGGAGTTCTATGCTATTATACAGGCATTGAAGAAATGATGACATTACTTGATCCCTAAGGAGTTTGTCCTATACAGTGACAATCATGCTTTGCAATTTGTGACTCAACAGGAGAAGTTGAATGAAAGACATGTAAAATGGGTTGAATATATGAAAATTTTCACTTTTGTTATTAGACATATTTTTGGTACTACTAATAAGGTTGTGTATGCTTTGAGCAGGAAGTGTTTTCTATTGCAGGAGTTCAGGGTCAAAACATTGGGTTTTGATGATCTCAAGGACATGTACAGAGATGATCTAGATTTTAAGGAGGCATATGAAGCAACTGAGAATCCAATTCTCGGAGATAGAAGCCAATGGAAAGAATACATGATCCAGGAAAGATTATTGTTTAAAGGTAATCATCTTTGTATTCCAAAATGCTCCACGAGGGAGAATTTGTTGAAGGAGAAACACAGTGGAGGATTGGTTGGGCACTTTGGTCATGACAAGACATTCGCAAAATTGAATGAGTCATATTTCTAGCTGGGAATGCGAGCAGACGTCAAGAGATTCATGTACAGATGCCAAATTTTCCAGCATTCGAAGTGAAAGAGGGAGAATGCATGGTTTTATCAACCATTTACCATACCTGAGAAGCCGTGGGATGCAATCAGCATGGATTTCATATTGGGGTTGCCAAGAACATAAAGAGGGTTTGACTCAGTATTTGTGGTGGTGGATAGATTTTCCAAAATGGCACACTTCATTCCATGTTAGAAGACCAGTGACACAACTCACATTGCGAATTTGTTTTTCAAAGAAGTCGTTTGACTTCACGGCTTACCAATGAGCATAGTTTCGGATCGAGACACTAAGTTCATAGGACACTTTTGGAGGAATTTATGGAAGAAGATAGGAACTAAATTGTCATTTAGTTTGGCTTATCATCCTCAGACCGATGGACAAACAAAAGTGGTGAACAGAAGTCTGGGAGACTTGTTGAGAAGCCTGGTGACAGAACACCACAGCCAGTGGAACAACATATTACCACAGGAAGAGTTTGCTTATAACGACTCAGTTAATAGAATCAAGGGGAAGAGTCCATTTCAGATTGTCTATGGCATGCAGATGAGAGGAATTTCTGAGCTGAGAGATTCATAACAGATTTCGATCAGGAGCACTAATGCAGAAGATTTTGCAGAGGCAATGAAGGAACTTCACAGCCAGGTGAAGGAGCGATTGCAACATTTGAACCAAGAATATAAGTGGAGAGAAAATCAACACAGAAGACAACTTCAATTTGAAGTTGGTGATTTTATCCTCGCACATTTGAGAAAGGGAAGGTTTCTGAGAGGAACATACAATAAACTAAAAATGAAGAAAATAGGACCATGTAAGGTCTTGAAGAAATTTGGGGCAAATGCTTACGAGATTGAATTACCCGATGGGATCGGAATTTCTCCGATATTCTATATCTCATATTTGTACCCATATAAAGATGAGAAAACGGGGATAGGAAATGAATAGCTAGAGGTCCAATGGAAAAAACAGATGCCAGTTGTAGAAAAGCCGCAGATGGAGCACATACTAGACAAAAGGGTCAGTAAGAAGACCAGGCAAAAGCAATACTTTGAATATTTGGTCAAGTGGAAGGGCCATCCAGTTGAAGATGTCAGTTGGGAGAACGAAGCAGAGATCCAGAGGCATGGACACACCGTACGTGAGCTCATGGACAAGAGCCCATGAAAATTTTCAAGCAAGGGAGTATGTTGCAGGAGCATCTCAAGCTAGCCAGCGTGGAGGTAAAACACAGCTGGAAAAGCACCCAGCACAAATTTTGAAAATGTCTTGAAACATTAATGAAGTCATCAAGTGGAGGCACACTTGTAAAATGTAAATGTACCTTGAGCGATCCACTCTCGTCCTTCGTAGGTGGAAGGCATTTATAATAGTAAATTCAAGTAGATATAATTTAATGCGTAGATTAGACAGTTTAGAATGAAAGAGGGAAACATGATATAGACACCCTCATTGTATTATTGTATGATAGGGAAGAACATTACCAAGAGAAGAGCATACAGAGATGGGACAGAGAAACTATGTTTGAAAACCACCCATGTACAGAGATTTGAGTTAATAGAAGAAGTATTAATTCAGATTCATGGCATTGTATTTGNATATAGTAGTGGATGAACTACCTCATTTGTTGCCACTGATCAGAAATGTAAGTCATCATATTGATCTCATACCAGGAGCTAGTTTTCCAAACAAAGCCACATACAGATTGACACCGCAGGAGAATGAGGAGGTCAAAAGACAAGTCCATGATTTGTTGGACAAAGGGTTGGTTAGAGAAAGCTTGAGTCCATGTGTTGTTTCGAAAGTACTCAGTCCAAAGAAAGATGGAGGCTGGAGGATGTGTACTGACTCCAGGGATATTAACAAGATAACCATTAGGTACAGATTTCCATTGCCAAGGATGGATGATCTGATGGATTGCTTAAGTGGAGAATTTTTTTTTTCAAAGATTGACTTGAAAAGTGGTTATCACCAAATCCACATGAGAGAAGGTGATGAATGGAAGACAACCTTCAAGACTAATGAAGGGTTGTATGAATGGCTTGTTATGTTGTTTGTCTTAGCAAACGCGTTGAGTACCTTCGTGAGGTTGATGAACGAAGTCCTGAAGGAGTTCGTCAGAAAATTTGTTATCGTATATCTTGATGATATATTGATTTTCAGTAAAACAGAAGCTAAACATCTGAAACATTTGGTTACAGTAATGAAAAGGTTACAGGAGGAGAAGTTGTTGATAAACATGAAGAAGTCCTCATTCATGGAGACAGAGATCATCTATTTGGGTTTTTTTATTTTTGCAGATAAATTGAGGATGGATCCAGATAAGGTGGAGGTAATCAAGAATTGGCCATCACCAAAGAATGTCTTTGAGGTGAGAAGTTTTCATGGATTGGATAGTTTCTACCATAAGTTCATCAGAAATTTCAATGAAATTAGTGCACCAATGATGGATACAGTGAAGAAGAGACATAAATCTTTCCACTGGACAGAAGAGGCTGAGAAAACCTTCAATTTGTTGAAGAAGAAAATTATGGAACAACCAATTCTGGTATTGTCTGATTTCCAAAAGATATTCCAAGTGAAATGCGATGCAAGTGGGTTTGAAATAGGGGAAGTCTTGAGTCAAGAAGACAAGCCGATAGCATACTTCAATGAGAAGCTGAAGGAAGCCAAAGTGAAATACTCCATGTATGACAAGGAGTTCTATGCTATTATACAGGCATTGAAGAAATGATGACATTACTTGATCCCTAAGGAGTTTGTCCTATACAGTGACAATCATGCTTTGCAATTTGTGACTCAACAGGAGAAGTTGAATGAAAGACATGTAAAATGGGTTGAATATATGAAAATTTTCACTTTTGTTATTAGACATATTTTTGGTACTACTAATAAGGTTGTGTATGCTTTGAGCAGGAAGTGTTTTCTATTGCAGGAGTTCAGGGTCAAAACATTGGGTTTTGATGATCTCAAGGACATGTACAGAGATGATCTAGATTTTAAGGAGGCATATGAAGCAACTGAGAATCCAATTCTCGGAGATAGAAGCCAATGGAAAGAATACATGATCCAGGAAAGATTATTGTTTAAAGGTAATCATCTTTGTATTCCAAAATGCTCCACGAGGGAGAATTTGTTGAAGGAGAAACACAGTGGAGGATTGGTTGGGCACTTTGGTCATGACAAGACATTCGCAAAATTGAATGAGTCATATTTCTAGCTGGGAATGCGAGCAGACGTCAAGAGATTCATGTACAGATGCCAAATTTTCCAGCATTCGAAGTGAAAGAGGGAGAATGCATGGTTTTATCAACCATTTACCATACCTGAGAAGCCGTGGGATGCAATCAGCATGGATTTCATATTGGGGTTGCCAAGAACATAAAGAGGGTTTGACTCAGTATTTGTGGTGGTGGATAGATTTTCCAAAATGGCACACTTCATTCCATGTTAGAAGACCAGTGACACAACTCACATTGCGAATTTGTTTTTCAAAGAAGTCGTTTGACTTCACGGCTTACCAATGAGCATAGTTTCGGATCGAGACACTAAGTTCATAGGACACTTTTGGAGGAATTTATGGAAGAAGATAGGAACTAAATTGTCATTTAGTTTGGCTTATCATCCTCAGACCGATGGACAAACAAAAGTGGTGAACAGAAGTCTGGGAGACTTGTTGAGAAGCCTGGTGACAGAACACCACAGCCAGTGGAACAACATATTACCACAGGAAGAGTTTGCTTATAACGACTCAGTTAATAGAATCAAGGGGAAGAGTCCATTTCAGATTGTCTATGGCATGCAGATGAGAGGAATTTCTGAGCTGAGAGATTCATAACAGATTTCGATCAGGAGCACTAATGCAGAAGATTTTGCAGAGGCAATGAAGGAACTTCACAGCCAGGTGAAGGAGCGATTGCAACATTTGAACCAAGAATATAAGTGGAGAGAAAATCAACACAGAAGACAACTTCAATTTGAAGTTGGTGATTTTATCCTCGCACATTTGAGAAAGGGAAGGTTTCTGAGAGGAACATACAATAAACTAAAAATGAAGAAAATAGGACCATGTAAGGTCTTGAAGAAATTTGGGGCAAATGCTTACGAGATTGAATTACCCGATGGGATCGGAATTTCTCCGATATTCTATATCTCATATTTGTACCCATATAAAGATGAGAAAACGGGGATAGGAAATGAATAGCTAGAGGTCCAATGGAAAAAACAGATGCCAGTTGTAGAAAAGCCGCAGATGGAGCACATACTAGACAAAAGGGTCAGTAAGAAGACCAGGCAAAAGCAATACTTTGAATATTTGGTCAAGTGGAAGGGCCATCCAGTTGAAGATGTCAGTTGGGAGAACGAAGCAGAGATCCAGAGGCATGGACACACCGTACGTGAGCTCATGGACAAGAGCCCATGAAAATTTTCAAGCAAGGGAGTATGTTGCAGGAGCATCTCAAGCTAGCCAGCGTGGAGGTAAAACACAGCTGGAAAAGCACCCAGCACAAATTTTGAAAATGTCTTGAAACATTAATGAAGTCATCAAGTGGAGGCACACTTGTAAAATGTAAATGTACCTTGAGCGATCCACTCTCGTCCTTCGTAGGTGGAAGGCATTTATAATAGTAAATTCAAGTAGATATAATTTAATGCGTAGATTAGACAGTTTAGAATGAAAGAGGGAAACATGATATAGACACCCTCATTGTATTATTGTATGATAGGGAAGAACATTACCAAGAGAAGAGCATACAGAGATGGGACAGAGAAACTATGTTTGAAAACCACCCATGTACAGAGATTTGAGTTAATAGAAGAAGTATTAATTCAGATTCATGGCATTGTATTTG